>VDFB02000855.1:66720-89557 GCA_007258455.2 Sequoia sempervirens | reverse complement strand
GATTCACGGGTCTAAAAATGAGATTTTTTTGATTCTTTGACTTGATGAATGAAAAGAAGACTTTAAAATCATACAACTTGATCTTCAATGATTTCTAAGTTTCCAAGATACCTAAATCTACAAACACACAAGAAGAGATGAAGAAATGGTGAATGTTAGGGCATGGGGGTTTGCCTTGGTCAAACACTGTTTAGGTAATTAAACCAAAATCATGAAAAGATGTAATGAAACATGAAACAATGGAATATATTACCTTGCCATGATGTTGATCTTGAAATTCTACAGCATAACATGTAGAATCTTCCCTTGAATGTCTTAGGAAGATAAATTAATGACTTGCAATGTCGAATCCCTAGCTTGCTTGACTTGAAATAGAAAAATGGTGGATGAGTAATGAAGAATGGTTATGAAATTGAATGGGTGTTAAAACGAGGTGAAAATCACTTATTTATACAATCTTGTTCCTTGATTACCTATTCATACCTCATCACAAGCCGACATCGAGTGATTTTGAATAAAAACCCGAAAGGAAAATTTTAAAAATTTGAATTTGGAGCCAAGGGGGACTCTTTCACAACCCATGGAAAATGGATCCCACCTAGGACCTAAAAATGGGTGTTGGGAATTATCTTGTATTTAATGTTGTTTATTAGGTTAATATTCAAAAATACACTTAATTAAGACATACGAGGGCATAAAGGGACCAAATAAAGCATAAGAAAGGGATAAATAGTGAAGTTATGCCTAGAAAAGCGTGAAATCTTGTTACGAGACTTTACAACACTTCAAAATAGGATTCGATTAGTGATGAAAAGGTTATTTTTAGGTAAATCATAATGAATAGAGTCCAAAAGAGTGTAGAAATGTCTTGCAACACTTCACAACACCTTCACAAGATGTCATTATTTGAATTATAATAGTACCTAAATATGCATGTTCAATCCATGTTACAACATAAAATCATATAAAAATAGATCAAACACCATGAAACGAGACCTAAAATTCCATGAAAATGAAAAGGGGGCATTTTTCTATGACACATTTATCCCCCACTTTAGTGAGAGGATGAACTTGCTTAAAACTCACACTAAAGTAGCCATGCACATTGAGAGGAGGGTTCAAATACACTTACGTTAGCAATATGGAATGAAAATGATCAAGAGGGATGATCAAGCCCCCAGGATGAAGATCCCATGGCAAACTAGACATAAGAACAAAGGAACACACAAGTGTTGAAATGAATCGGATGAACCTTCGATCGTCAATCCAACTAGTTATGGATTAGATCTAGGCTAAAAGAGAATGTATAATCACTTTGGGGTGATAGAACTCATAACGTTCTACCAGGTGAGAAGGCCCAAATGTACTCACTCTAGGCCATAGAACTTTTGGTTGTTCAAGCTCAGTGAGAAAGCCCAAAAAGGTAAGATACATATGCTAGTTGGTATGCACTCACAAACACAAAGGTGGCTATGGGGAAAAGTCATGTACTAGGTGGGCTTCCCGCTCAACCATATCAAAGTTATACCTCTTGATAACTTTAACAAAGCGCCATAAGGAAAAATGTCATGAACAAAAAGAAGGTACCACAGTCATGCAAGGTGGAAAAAGGTGCAAAATGCAAAAATGTAAAATGTTAAGTGTAAAATGTCAAAGATGTTCAAAGGAGTCTTGTTAAGTTCATGCAAGGTCAGTAACTTAGGGAACATTGTGTCTAATGTCTCCAAGAGAGGACCAATCAAATAATAGTATATTCACAACTTAGGGGATGCAGTGTGTCACATCAGGCCACCAAGAGGAATGTAATATGTTGAGATAGATCATAATTATGAAGGACATCACACCCAATGTCATCTACAAAGTGACGAACATATCACATAAATGACAAGGCTACATTAGGAACCAAGAATGAAAATGAATTAATAGTAATGTATACCCCCACTTTAAAGGAATTACTAAACACCATTCTGTGAGAAATTACTTTAAAGTAGCGAAGGAAAGAAAAAGAAAAAAGAAACCAAGACATGAGAACCAACTTGGAAAGCCCTATGCCAAGTCATATGTTTTAAAGTTAGGCTGCATCATGTCAATGAAAATGAAAAACAAAGAGAGGGAGGTGCCCCCAGGAGAAGAGCACACCAAACACATAAGGTATCTATGGATTCGGGGTCAATATGTTCATTGCCGCAATGTGTTTATTAAAGAGCTCAGAACTGTCATCATTCCCCAAGCACATAGAACTGGAAGAATGACACAAAGAGAGTAAAAACAAAGGAAAAATAAATTTTGTGTTGGGTCAACATGGAAGAGACATTGCGGTCTCAATGCCTTGCATTGTCCCCAAGAGGAAAATACAAATGAAAAAAAAGAAAACAAAAAGGTGAAAGAAAATGAAAAAAGATTACGGGTCAACATGAAAGAGACATTCAGGTCTACTCAATTTCTTAAGTCATCTAAAAGGAGAAACCTAAAACAAAAGCAAATCAAAACAAAAAGAAAAAGGTTGTTTGATTCAACATGGAACGCCAGGCATCTCCGCCTTTTATTGTCATCCAAGGAGAACACAAAAAAAAAAGTGAAAAATACAAGGATATTTTGGGTCAACTTGGAAGAGACATAGGGTATCTCTATGCTTTGTGTCATCCCCAAAAGGAGAACACAAAACAAAAGCGAAAAGAAAATGCACAATGAATAGAAGAATAGAGTTACGAATAGAAGAAATGTACAAAGAGAGGGAACATCAAACACATAATACAAAAGAACATGATACGCACATGAAAGGAAAACAAAAAGGAAAAATACAAAGAGAAAATTAAAAAGTCTAGTTAGGAAAATTCAAGTCAACCATTTAACAAGTCATCTACCTCCCAATCATGTTCAATGTAATGTGATGGCGGTTGACTATCCAAAGGAATAATTGCAAGTGTCAAACTAGGAGTCATACTAGGTTCTTCACTTGGTTGAAAGGATTTATCATGTAAGCTCATTGTAGATGAAAATAGAGAATTTAGGTTGGGTTCACCAAAATGAAACATAGATTTTTGGGACCTACTTTCTTTCTAACACTTCTAGGATTTTCTACCTAAAAGGAGAAAGATGGGTCCAAAATTGCTTATGTTTACATTCAAAGATTAGTGTGATATGGATGGAAAAAGGATGCAAAATTCCTAGATGCAATTTTTGAATGCAAGAAACTAATAAGATTGATCAGCTAATGAATAAAAATGAAAGAGAACAACTTGTTTGAAAACACATTGTGAAATATAAAATCTCCTAAAAATGAATAGAAAACTGCAATTGAAATAAATCAAACTGAAAGTGTGCACCTAGAATGTTGAAGGAGACTAGAAATGACTTTTGAAATGTTGTTGATGATATTTCTTAGGCCTAGAGTGACTCATTCACCATTCTGGGAAAATCAGTCCCAGTTTTGGTAAATTGAGTCGGAGTCTGTTTCTGTCAAAAGGGTGTCAAAAAATGTAGAAAACATAAAAATAACCTGGAAATGGGACTCATTCACCACCCATGGCGAATGATTTCACTTTTGAATTTTTGAATATTCAAGAGGGGATTCTAGAGCTTCCAATTTGCACTCTGACTTCCTACAGGTGTTTGCTTCTGAAACTCTGATTCATAGATCTGAAAATGAGATTTTGTTGATTCTTTGACTTGATGAATGAAGAGAAGAATTTATCAACCATGCAACTTGATCTTCAATGATTTCTAAGCTTCCAAGATACCTAAATCTGCACACACAAGAAGAGAAGAAGAAATGGTGAATGTTAGGGCATGGGGGTTTGCCTTGGTCAAACCCCGTTTAGGTAATCAAACCAAAATGATGAAAAGATGTAATGAAACATGCAACAATGGAATATATTACCTTTCCATGATGTTGATCTTGAAAGTCTGCAGCATAACATGTATAATCTTCCCTTGAATGTCTTAGGAAGCTAAATTAATGACTTGCAATGTGAAATCCCTAGCTTGCTTGAATTGAAATAGAAGAATGGTGGATGAGTAATGAAGAATGGTTATGAAATTGAATGGGTATTAAAATGAGGTGAAAATGACTTATTTATACAATCTTGTGCCTTAGTTACTCATTCATACCTCATCATAGGTCGACATTCAAGTGATTTTAAATAAAAACCAGAAAGGAAAATTTTTAGTTTTTTGAATTTGAAGCCAAGGGGGACTCATTCACCACCCATGGCGAATGGGTCCCACCTAAGACCTAAAAATGGGTGTCAGGAATTATCTTGTATTTAATGTTGTTTATCGGGCTAATATTCAAAAATACACTTAATTAATACATGAGGGCATAAAGGGGCCAAATAAAGCATAAGAAAGGGATAAATAGTGAAGTTATGCCTAGAAAAGTGTGAAATCTTGTTACAAGACTTTAGAACACTTCCAAATAGGACTTGATTAGTGATGAGAAGGTGATTTTTAGGTAAGCCGTAATGAATAGAGTCTAGAAGAGTGTATAAATTTCTTGCAACACTTCACAACACCTTCACAAGACATCATTATTTGAATTTTAGTACCTAAATATGCATGTTCAAGCCATGTTACAACATAAAATCAAGGAAAAATAGATCAAACACCATGAAACAAGACCTAAAAGGCCATGAAAATGACAAGGGGGGCATTTTTCTATGGCACACATTGTTTGCATCTATTCACTACCACTTTTTGCTAATCAACTTCTAAGTCTATATCAAATCACTTTCACATCACTTTAGATACATTATCCCTTCAATTTTTCTCCACTTCATTTAGTCTTATCTAATCCCAACAAAGTCCCTTTTGTAGTTCAATGCTAGCTTCCTTACTAATTTTAGATCCATAAGATCCTACCAAATGTCATTTCCCTTCTACCTCGACATCTACAATAGTTTCCAAATCCATTTAATCTCATCTTTGATTAACTTGTTTGGTTTTTCTTTGGATCTAGTTCTCTCTTTTACTCTCTATCTTATTCAACCAACATCTTGTCATCAACCTTTTTCACTTAACAATATACCTAGATTGGGACTAGTTACTATTGCTCCTAGTTCCCTCACTATAAACCTTACTTTTTTTACTTCTCCAGAATGAGTTGCCTCTCCTTGACATAATGTTTGATACTCACAAATAGTTTTCCTTGACTTCTCCCAAGTTTAAATGAAAGATATTACAGCTTCGAATGAACCCCTAGATCGAATGATCATCCCCTTGAACAAACCCAATAATTTAATGCATAAAAGCCATGTAATGATCACACCCATTACAACCTCCAAGACAACTCAACCTCTTCAAAGCATAAGTCCAACTCTTCCTTTTTTATTAAATATCCACTTTATATGGTTCCAAGGTAACTAAGTTTTGAGCTCACCCCTTAGTTGTGTTAATGCATGAGTCCTACTCATGTCAAAAGGTTTAAATGCTCATTTATTGAGCTACATCAAGAACCAAGGCACAACGTCCTTGATCATCTAATGTGTGCACACAATACTAAAGCATCTATGTTTTAGATCTCCAATCCTAGCTCAAATGAGACCACAAAACCTATAATATATATCAAGACTTACACCACAACCCCATCAAACACCACACAAATCAAACTCATTAACCTTGAAACTCAATGCCACTTACAATATGTATTATCTTCGTCTCAATCTCTAATTCCATCATTCCAATCAATAATTCATTTGATCCATAAATCCTTCTTATTATTGTACTAAATTATATTTTCCTTAATATTAAAGGCTTAGTAAACTAACCCACTTGACACCAACGCATCTTATCCTACTTGTATAGGGAGTTCCCATAGAATTGTCAATCTCAATCAGAACACTCGTTCCACATCAAGCCAAGCATAACCTTTATTTTCTTCGTTTAGGAAGGTTAGGACAAAATAGACACTTTCCTATTCATTTAGACAGATGTGTTCGACCATAGTCGAACCCACCTAAATTTCGTTGCCATAAGCCCGTATTTATGCCATACTATATACACCGTAACAAATGTTTTCCATCGACAAATATTCCTCCTCCCCGCTATTCCCCCGGAGACTGGGCAAATGAGTGTCAATGATGCCACTTTTTTTAATAGCGTAAACAATGACGTCACATAAGCCTAAAACAAGCATCTGGACTTAGACATGGCATGGACCTCACATTTGAGCAATTACTTCATGCC
Source organism: Sequoia sempervirens (assembly GCA_007258455.2). Classification (NCBI taxonomy): domain Eukaryota; kingdom Viridiplantae; phylum Streptophyta; class Pinopsida; order Cupressales; family Cupressaceae; genus Sequoia; species Sequoia sempervirens. Next base: position 83,374 of record VDFB02000855.1, on the reverse strand, counting down.
ACGATTCCCGCACCCCTGTCAGTATCCAAGGATTCATGTCTCATCCCATTCAATACTAAGCTTGAAATCAACGGCTCAATCACACACAGACAACCTAAGAAACAAATGCCCAATCAGAGTGGCCCCCACCTCCGGTAGAGACAGCTGGCTAGAGAACAAAGCAAAGAAACGGCGAGTCTCTATACCCTGTACCAATATTTATGAGTCCCCATCTGATTTGGTGGGTTGCAGACGATTGATTTAATGTCACAGTGAATGGTTGAGAAAATCTGTACATAATCACATAGAAATTTAAACGGGAACATAAAAATTAACTAATAGGTGACATAATTGCTTATCGATTACTCAACATAGAACCTGTTCGCAAATATGTAAACATATTACAACAATTTTTTTCATTACTATTTCTGTTACCATAACGATACAACTACAATTATTCTCGCTATTACAAATCTACCATTACAATAGTGAACGACAAAATCCTGGCTTTCAAAGAAGACATCAATCACTACACTAGAGAAGCCCAAAAACTCCCTACTCAGAAGAGAAATCCAGAAAAATACACTACGCAACCGACGTCACGACAATACTTAATTCCTGCAGCCGCTGTGGCATAGAATTCTAACAGTGACAGACAAAGAGATCATTTGGCTCGGCAAAGGAAGATTGCGTAATGGGTATCTATGTTATGCACAGCACCAGTTGCCAAAAGCCCAATGGCCATCTTTCATGGTTGCAATACCATGCTCCGGGAGACCATTAATATCGACCTTCACACACACCAAATCCACTCGAAGCCTGCACGCCATTTCATCGCATCTGTAACTCCACCCGGATTTGTTCTCGTTGCACCTGCTGCAACTGAATGTTCCTCCTGTCTCCATTATAAGCTGCACAGGATGCTCTTCGTGGGGGCCATAGTTGAGAGACGTAGGGAGCACCATACAGAGAGGATGAAGGCGCAAAGGATTCAATAAATTTGGCCTAGGCGATTGATACATAAATCCTTTTAGGGTCTCCCCGCAGGCATCGCCCTCATGACTCATACGGGTTTTTTTGCGGAATTTAAACTCCTGGGCGGGATAAAAGGGATGGACATAACTATCAGGATAAGCTCCACACACCTCGTGCAGTGTGAAGTTTGGGCAGAAGGTACAGCGGTAGCCAATATTGGCTCCATATTCTTTGCATCCATTGCATTTGTAAGGAGACAGACCTTCGCACAGGGTGAGCGGATGCTTATGGCGAGGAGTAGAGTTGCTGATAATCTTTGGATAGGCTGCCATCACACTAACCTGTAGAGTGTTCTATAAATTTTGTATATTTATAAAGTTCAAGTGAATAATTCTCTCTATGGCGTATTAGATGGCCTGGTCTCAACACCTAGTTATAGATTTCAAGTGAATGATTCTTTAGATCCGCGAACTTTGCTGGATGGTGCGCTGAAAGTTCTTTGTCCTAAATATTAAACCTTGGTAGACGAGCCCAGTTGTGGACGCATCTTATCCTACTTGTGTATTCTAGAATATCAACCGTTGATTCCACATCACGCATACCATAGCCTCTATCTGCTCATTTAAGAAGGTACATGACAAAAATACACTGATTGACCGAAGCCGGTCTACCTAATTAACTAAGGAAAAGTATTAGAATGGTGCTGAATTCTAATTCTATGTAAATGTCAGTTTTATGATGGACTTTCCAGAAGAGGAAAAAGAGCGCAATTTTTGCGTGGAGGGGCACTCACGCGGAAATGTAACCTCCATTGATTCCAATCGGCGGGACCAGTTCAAATAAAATAAAACATTCAATAAATGGATTCTTAGACTTTCATATACCAAGAACTTTCCTGCACCAAAAAGTCTCTCTCTCCTAGTGCGTGGGATGAAACGAGGGATTAATGGACTCTGACAATTCTATACGAACTCCATTAACAACAAAATTGATGGACTTTTGGATTTCTGAGTCAAACAAACAATAATTTTCCAAAAGAAATTTTTGAACAGAGTCCAACTAGAATTTGCGCAGCGAATGAATCAGAAGCTGAGACAAACCAACTGATATAAGATGGAGTAAGAGAGTGAAATAAGTATGTGTTGAGCATAAGGAAGTATGTAATGGCATCCTATCCGAAGATTATCAGCAACTGTACTCCTCGCCATAGCATCAGCTTACCCTGTGTGAAGGTCTTTACCCTTACAACTGCTATGGATGCAAACAAAATGGAGCTAATATTGGATACTGCTGCAGCTCCTGCCCAAGACTCACACTGCACGAGGTGTGTGGAGCTTATCCAGACACTTATGTTCATCCCTTTTATCCCAACCATGAGTTCAGATTCCGTAAAAAGACCCTTCTGCCTCATAAGTGCGATGCCTGTGGGGAAGATCTAAGAGGATTTGTGTATGAAGCGCCTACGGGTAACTTACTGAAGCCTTTGAGGCTTCATCCTCTCTGTGTTTCGCTCCCCACCTGTCTCAGCTATGGCGGCCATAAGGAACATCGTGTGAAGCTTATCGGAACCGGGGGAACATTTTGTTGTAGCAGGTGTAACAAGAACAAATCCGGGTGGAGTTACAGGTGTGATAACACAGCGTGCAGGTTTCGAGTGGATTTGGGGTGTGTCAGGATGATATTGATGTTCTGGCAAAATGGTATTGCAACCATGAAACGTGGCAGAGGCCGAGATAATTTCCTGGGAGATGTAGGAAACACGTCTGACGCTGCGCTAATGTTAGGGTTTCTCTTATACCTACTGCTGCCGTACATAGAATTTCTATGGAACGGCAGCAGGAAATCAGATACTGTTGTGGCGTGTCTTCTGGAGTGTAGTTATCTGGATTTTGTATTCTATGTAGGAAGCTTTGTGCTGTGAAAAGTCTTGTTTGTAAGCCAGGCTTTTCTCCTTCGCTACCTACCCATTGTACCATAGATGATAGAAACAGAACGGTTTTTGGTTTTGTTGTAAAGTGTTTATTTGTGGATAATTTTCAATACACATAATTTTATCATACTGTTTGTTTGGGGGCGTTCACTAAAGGAGCTCGAATAATCGAACGGGTAAGGTGCAGATTCATTAGAGAGCTTGGAGAGTATGTACAAAGTTCAGGATAATAGGTAATTCTTAGGAAAACTGGGTATAAGCCGTTGTATTGAATATTATATAACTGTGTAACAGTATGGCTGCAGGTTTTCTGCGTTGTTGAATGATTGATTGTTAGAGGTTAAATCTTGTGGTTTCTGTGTTATTTCAGTTGAATTTTATCAATAAGAGAGATTTATAATGGCTGCTAATTAGAATAAATATAATAATAAACTGAAATACTGACATGGTTTCAATTTTACAAGATCTTTAGAAATAACACTCTAAATTGTATAAACCTTAATATGTTATAGTTATATAATTATCAGTCAGGGAAAATACTTCACATAAATTATTCAAGTTAATCACATAATCAAAACAATTAATCAACAGTAAAGTTAGATAGAAGAATTTGGATTGGAAATATTAAATATTAAAATTAAATAAATTGGATCATAATATTCAATTTGATTTTGGGGATGAAATAGTGATTGATGTTAAAGATGTTGGAAATTATTTCCTCACAATACTATTTTTTTTAGGATATGTTAGAATGAGTGTCTTATAATATATGAATTGATTATTGTTTCACTTTGGCTTACAAATTTCATTTTTAAACTTATGAAATTGAACTAACACATAGACCTAAACTTGTGCTCATGGGAATGAACCAATAAAAATTTAATAGGTGGGATATGCTTGCCTTGATATTTTCATATCTAGATCTAGCAAGGAGTAGACAATGTTTATACACACTTTTGAGGAATTTGCTAAATTCAAGGGCCTTTTGGATGGAGTGATTTAATGGCATTGAACTAAGGTTGAGAGAAAAATAGAAAAGAATATAATGCTCTTAAGACAATAAAAAGGTTAGGAATACTACATTTAGGAATGAAAATGACTTGTGTGAATGGATTGTGATGTCATTTGGGTTTGTTGGAGTGCCTGCATGTTCATGAGGGTTGTGTGAATGAGGTTTGGAAATGACAATGTGCAAATTAAACAATTTATAATCGAAAAAAGAAGTTTAATAGATATCAAAGTGTCCACTTATAAAGTTAGGTTATTAAAGGTGACTTTGGAAAAAGAAAAAGGTCTTAGTTTTTGTAGGGAAGTTATGACTAACTTGTTAGAAGAATAATGTCAAAATTCAAACTACATGAAGAAAGGCTCATAGAATGCACATCCTTTGGATTATATCTCCTTTTGAGCAAACATTAATGATTGTATGACATGTTAGACGCTTGGGATCTGGTACATCAAATTTCTCCTATGCCTAGGCACCTATATTTTATTACATGACTATTGTAGGGATTCATTTCAATCATTTAAGTTTTGGATATATATTTTTAGAGAGCAAAACTAAGCTATGGTGTTGAGTGGATTGTAGAAACAAAGAGTCTCTATATTGGTTTCTTTACTTCGTATTCAATAGATAGCATAAAAGCAACATGTTTCACAGGGAAGGTGGGCCTCTTATAATTCTTCCATTTTCAAAAGTAACAAATTTTAGTTAAATTTCATTCCTTTATGTTCTTTTTTAGCTTTTTTGTGTTCTCTACACACCCATTTACCAAATGTTTACTTGTCCCACATTTAGCACCAAACTCCCCTCAAATATATTCTTAAATTTAAACTTTTTTTTTTCTATTCTAAAACCTTCTCTATATATCTTTATGAATTGTGATTAAGCTTTAGAAAACTTATTAATTAAAATCCCCTTATGATTATGACCACTAATTGTGGTTCATTATTTCATTAGCCAAATTGTCACATGACTAGCAGTTGCACTATGTGGGGTGTAACAATTATGTCAATAGGTCTATTCTTTATATATATTTTTCATAAATTAATTTTATTTTTTGTGTGTTGATCATGATACACAATAAGTATATTTTTCTTCAAATTTAATTAAATAATTGCAACAAATGTAAAATTTTCTTATTATTGGGAACATCAATATTTCACAAACAAATATTCATGGTTACAATGAATGTAAAGATTCCTTGCTATTGAGAATGCCAATATTTAGAAACAAATATTTACGTTTCATTATATTGGTGAGGACACGCATTTGAGAAGAGATAGAAATTCCTACCATGTGTCCTATATCATCTATTTATTGCATGCTTTGCATTTCTTGCTCCATTCCATTTCTTGTCATGTCATTTCATTCTCGTCTTTATCTTGTTAGAAAATGAAACATTTCATCTATCTTTTACAAGCTAACTTTTGGAAATGTATTTAGATTTTACAATAAAGGAAAAAACAAAAGCAGGCATTCTATTTTGGATAGTTGAAATAGATTTATATATGTGAAAACTCAGAAACAACATATCTATATTCAATTTTTCTTAAATAGAATTTTTATTTTTATTAATTTAGTATAAATTAAATACATATATTAATTTATTTAAAGACCCCAAATTGACAATATAACATAATGGAAAGTCCATAAAATTTAATCCATTTTAAACTTAATATTTAATTTTAAATATCAACACTCTTCTTAAAACATTATGAAAACTCCATTTTCACCATATTAAATTAATAAAATCACAAATGAGAATGTTGAAATATAGTTTTTACATATAACATGAACTCCATCCCCCCCAACCCTCTTCTAGGATATCACAGGGTGAGACTTCATTTCAAATTGAATATTCCATATTCACAAATTTAAAATGTGTTGCAGTCAATTAAAACCTAGTGCATTGAATATTATAATATTTTATATTTGCAGTAGTCTACTCCTTCAAAAATAGTTACTTTAAATTTTTACAAAATAATGCATTGCTAATTTATCAGTCTTTCTTTAGTTTCGATATGCAAGATGAATAACAAGATGTGGAATACTGATTATGATAGTGACGAGTTTGAAAAACTGTAAGAGGAATTAAGTTTTGATTTATTTAAATGGTTCATCTCAAATCCAATTAGTTTCTTAATAAGACCGCCTTTTAATATAATTTTTTTTTTTTTTTTGAAATACCATTTAATATAATTTTATATGAACCACCTAAACAAATCAAAACTTAAAATATATTATTTATACCAAAATTAAAAAAAATACAGTAACAACACAGATCTTGAACCAGCAGTCAAAATGGTCCTGCATGCATGCAATTCACGATAAGTGAAATCCCAACTAGTCTTTATGCGAGAAATGAAAAATCTGCAAAAAAAAATAGAAAAGTATTGATTACTAGTGAAATCAAGCTCTATGTTAAATGTGGAAAAATAGAAGATTATCAAAAAAAAAAAAATTTGAAAAATATGAGTGCACTAGATATTGAATTCCTTGATCCAACAAAAAAAAATAAATTCAATACATACAAAAAAATTTACGTGTTATACAATTCACTTATGTCTGAATTGTAATTGGTTTGACTTCAAAACTTGATTAAGGAAAAAATATTCAATAAATCACTATGAAACCAATTGGAAGCATTAGATATCATAGTTAAAAATCTAAATTCAAAAAAATTACAATTTTATCCTTCATGGAAAAACAGTTATGTGTTATACGGTGAGTGTCACTCCTTAAAAATGGTGTTTACTGAAAAAAACTAGTTTTTGAAGGAGATGGAAAAAGAAGTGCAATCTGATTCCCAAAATTATGAAAAAAATATATTTAGAATCTATAGACAAAATGTCACAAATAACTAGTTTGCATCATCTTCAAATTCCTCACGGTTTAGCTGCTATAGGTGCCCAAAAGTGAAGATTTAGTTAGAAAATATCAACTTCGTGTCCACTTTGGCCAAAAAATGCAAACCAGTATTGTGGGATCACCCCTTTGTCATTATACTCACCACTAAGATTTGATCACCATGATGGATTGAATGTTAGTGTGTTAATTTTTCACTTATGGTTAATTATCCAGGTGGTTTTTTTCCTATATTGGGTAGTTGTTTACCCATCACATTTTTCACACCTTTAAAAATCCTATACATTATGTATTCTACATCTCATCTCAATATTTTCATCTCTAGTGAAATAGCCTTTTGTTGCTTCTCTTGTCTATGAAGATTTATTTGCAAGTTGTGCTCCTGGGAGGTGGTTGACACCAACATGGTATCAAAGCCTTCAACCTATGGTTTCTTTTGCCATTGAGATTTTTCATTTGAGTTGTTTAAGATCATTATTCATAGAATATAGTTAGAAGAATGTTCATCTTTATCAATTCCATTTTTTCCTGTTGAATCTGCAAGATGCCATTTTGATCTTTTGTGCATGCTTGATTCATATCTTGGAGGCAGCGACTGAATCTGCAGTTCTATTTGAATTTGTCTTAGGCATTGTAACTTGTTGATTAGAGGTCTTTTTTTTCTTAGAGGATGGTGTATGATCTATTTGAAGGCTCGATTTCTTCATTGCTGGTAGTGAATCTCTTTGGTTTTCCACCATTAGAGGGAACATTTTCTTCATGGGAGACTGTATAAGTCCGGTCTGGTCTTTTTCAAATTCTTTGTGCTTTATACATACTAGCTATCTCTACCACAAATTGGTATAAAAGCTTGTGCCATACCTATCTTTGCCACAAATTGGATTTTGATAGGGAGGTTCGTGATTTGCATGAGGCGCCATATCTAAGTTTACTACAAGAGATGTACATTTGGGAGGGAATTTAATTTACATCTGTTTGGCATTATTTTCCTTTGGTTACATGGTATGTGCCTCTATTCTTGGCATAATTTTCATTTTAGAGGCATGATTTCACTATGCTCAAGAGGTGATTTGAAGACAAATAGGGGGCATGATTTGAAAACCCAAATCAAGATATTAACAAGCTTGTTGTGATTTGCATCTAGGAAGGCCATGATTCTTCATCAATCGGCATGATTATTTTTTGGTAAGCTACACTAATTTTTTTTATCAAACTTTATACTTTATATAGGTTGTAGTGAAATATTTCATTTTAGGGTTTCCTTTTTTTTTTTTGCTAGCAGTGATTTTTGTGGCTATGTGGGATAAGTTATCGCACATTCTATAGGCAAGGAAGTCCTTTTGTATTCATATACAACTCTTCGCCTTTGGTTGTTGTGAGCAAGTCTCACATGTTGTGAAGATATCTCTCACATGTGGTGATTGGTGATTTGTATGTTGCTGACTTGTGATTATGGAGTTGGCTTGGAGATCAGGCAATGGTCCCCACCAATTTTTGCACCAAATCAATTTTTTTAACCTTATAATTCTCTTTTGGAAGCTTTTATACTTGTGAAAGCACTATCTTTGAAATTTTTGAAGAATTCAATTATAATGGTTTCTTTGGAGAAAGGGAACTTTAGGAAATGGAGTTATTTTATTCTCACTCATCTTAGTGAGTAGAATCTATTGCCATATTTGTATAATTAAGTTCCTATTCTAGCCACACGTAGTAGGTATATGATTTGGAAGGGATATAGGGCTCAAGTCTTTAGAGTTATTTATGAGCATATAAATGGTGATGACCTTTTGGATTCACTTGTCCATTTTGAGTGCCATTATGCTCTTTAGACTTACATTCGAGAATCACATGGAGATCATGATACTCCACCATCTCTTAATGATCCTCTTTCCAATACCAATATGCCTCCTTATTCTTTAGAGAAGATAAACCATGCTTGTGATCCTTTGGAGGTTTTGATACTTCAGATGAGGTTGCAATTGCTTCAAAGGTTTTTGATTCTTTGTCATAGATATTTGATCCACTTTCATTAAGTACTTCCATCATTCCTAAGCAACAGGATTATCATTGTCTTCCTAATTGGGATTCGTATTTTCCAGACATTAGTTCATTGTTTGTGTAGTCTCACATTTTAGACTTGGAAGACACATTTGAAGGATTAAATTTCCTATTTGATGATAGTTGTGGTAAATTTTTTGTCTCTCCATCTCTATCTTTGGAGAATGTTTAAAATTAGTTTCCAGTGGTACCTTGTTTGTGACCTTCTATTATGATTGGGCATGTTCTTAATTGGTCCGTGGTGTCATCTTCCAAGGCCTTAGCAACACATGAGTAGATTTCAAAGACATCATCATCCTGTATTTGGATTTCACTTGCTAATTTATATCCAGAATGGGAGGCATACCTACATTTTTACTTTGTTTTGTTTCTTCCAAAAGGGAGACAAGTTTGTCGACATTGGATCATGTTTTATCTAAACAAGCACTTACCATTTTTGTAGGCAATTATACATTGTGGGGGGGCTACATAGTCTCTCTCTTTCCCTCTCATGGGGGGGCTATTGATTGCATATACATGATATATGTAGTCCTCGGGGGTGTTATTGAGTCCTCCATCCATGAATCTTGTTTTTCTTTTCTCTCTTTTGGAGAGGGTATTTTTCCCTCAGGGTTTTTCTCCTTTTCTTTGGTTGTGAGAGATTTATTTTTCTTGCATTTGTAGTTGTAAATGGGTACCTAACATGGTTGTGTAGTCGGGACCCATATTGCATCTTGATAATGCATTTAATAATCTCCCTATGTTTGCACTTAAGGGGGTTGTTAGTGTGTTAATTTTTCACTTAGGGTTAATTATCCAGGTGGTTTTTTCCTGTATTGGTTAGTTGTTTACCTGTCACATTTTTCACAACTTAAAAAACCCTATACATTATGTATTCTATATCTCATCTCAATATTTTCATCTCTGGTGAAATAGCCTTGTGTTGCTTCTCTCATCTATGAAGATTTATTTGCAAGTTGTTCTCCTGGGAGGTGGTTGACACCAACATTGAACTCATGCTCATCACCTTCAACGAGTGTTTGTTGCTTTACTTAATTTTATTTGAAGAACTACAAGTGTTAGTGCTCCAAAATAAAATGCATACAAAACATGATCAAGACTCATAAAACATGACATGATGCTTAGATGACAAAATACTACAATAATTTTGAAAATTCTGCTCTTGACTACTCTTAAGTGCTTCTTGAAGTATAATAATTACTTGTGAATTTCCTTATGATTTCTTGTTAATTAAAATTGTAAAAATACTATATATTTATATGCAGTTAATCTAATTTCTCAAAAATTAAATATTGATAGCCAAAAATTGAAATTTGAATTTGAAATAATAAATTATTGACATAAACATATTTAAATTTGGTACCAAAATAGGCAGTCTAGGGTGCCTTGTGCCCTAGAATGGATTCCTATTTTCTAAGGATCCAAAGTGTTGAGCGAAAAATATTAAATGCCTACTTGAATTTTCAATGTTTTATTTTTATATAAAAGTTTCACAATGGTCTATTATTCATAAAATTAGGAAATTAGGTGCATGATTAGGTCCAAGCACATGGGGGGACAAAAATCTAGTGTGAAATTGTTAAGGGTGAGAATTTATGATGCTATAATTTCCATGAATACAATATAAACCCCACTAGTGTGGATTTGACCACTAAATTTTAAAATTCAAATTCATTTTTTTGTTGATACCCACCCATTCCTTTCCATCCTTGAAGATTGACTTAATGCAATTTTATGTAATTTTTTGTTATGTGCTTGTATGTAAAGGCATTTAATTACACTCATATAATCATATAATTATATGAAAATAAGTACCTTAAAAGAATGTAGTTATAAATCACATCACTCTAAAACATTTACATAGTTGATATCTACCATCTTTAATCAATTACATAATATTTTCATTTTCGGCAGGGGGAGAGGGGGTTAACCTAGGAGAACATGTTCCCTAGTGACATATTAGAAAATTTCTAAGGGTATTTTTAAATTCCACTTATTTTGACATATAATTAACAAGTTAGAAGAAGTAGAAATAACTCAACAACCTAAAGTCTGTAGACAACCAAATCATTCCTTAGGTTATTTTCATAGGGAGAAACATCTAAGATCCACTTATCATTAAGTAAAATCATTTTCACTTATCTATGACAATGGACCCTCTTCAATTATTATTTATATTTAAATATCATCTCTTCCATCCACACACATAAACCCTAGCTCTTCTAGTATATCACTTCCACACTCATTGCATCATATTCTATTTGCACCAAATCAAAATTATTTAGCACTTAACATCATCATAGTGACATCAAAATTGCTTGCATATTTTTGTTATCCTCCAAATCTTTCTATAACTATTAGATTAACCTCTGGTTATTTTTATAAGGAGAGGATCTTGACATAAAATGCTCACAAAGGTGTGTATCAACATTGTATATCATTTATTGTAGGTCCCACATAAATAAAATATTGTTTGGAAGTTTACAAGTTTTGAAAGTGTTACGTTGATTTTTGTGTAGAAATTTTAATTTTACATTCCAAGTTTAAATTTATGGGAAATAAATTAAGCCAAGTTAATTCATAGTCATAGAACTCATATACCTTAGTTCTCTCAATCAACTAATCCCATATACAATTTCAAAAAATTATTGCCATTCATTTATCACAATTATTTTCATATCCATCTTAGAAGTCCCCTTTTTATTTAGACAACCAATTAGTAGTTTATCATCTCAATATCCATATTGTTACTAAAGATAAGGGGAAAAAAAAGCATGAAATATAAAGATTCAAATACAATAATGAACCTTTATACAATGTTCCTTCTTGCTCCTTTGACTGAGTTGAAGTGAAGTGCACCCTTAAGATCAAATTTATATGCTTAGTAAGACATATGTTGATTATTATTGTAGAATGTGGATTATTCAGTGTACCAACATAATTTGACAATAAAATTAACAACATAAGTTTACCATGAAAGTGGATGATTATTAACATATATATCATGATAGTATGGTTGAATGTTGATAAAATTGGAAGGGTATGAATCCAATTTATAAATTTTCCATGGAGGAAATGAAGGGCTAAGATACAAAGTTAATGGAGGGATGGGATTTTAAGAAGATGGAGGAATGGTTTGAAGGATTAGTCTTAATTGAAAGATTAATCTTATGAAAAATACTAGAAAGATAAGAGAGAAAAGACAAGTGTTCCATGAGGTAGAAGGAAAGGCATGCTTACAAATGTGCCAACAAGATGACATGTATATAATAAATGCTCACACATGTGTAAGAAAAGAAGTGGAGAAAAGGTGAAGAGCTAAAAAGGATCCAAGCTAGCATGCTCAGACATGTGTAAGCATGGAGTGGGATGATACACGCTTACACATATGGGAGCATGAAGTGTGGTTGATGTGAAAGTCAAATATGTTTTCATGAGGGCATGCTCACACGTGTGTGATAAAGAAAGAGAAAATTGAGGTGGAATGCTCACACATGTTGAAGCATGTGAGTAGAGGAGACACATAGGAAATTATGACAATTTTATATTTTGATCCATGTGAGGATATTGGATGGCTAGGATTAAATGTTAGAATATTGGGTGATGTAGATTTTAAAATTAGAGGAAAAGTTAATGCAGGATTAATTAGCCTTAATTAATTAATTGGTCTAATTAATTGATTTAGAGGAATTAGAGATTAATTTTATTTCATTGAAATTATTTAATTGATTAACCTTAGGAAGGAAACATAAATTAAATTTGAAAAGAGTAATTAATTAAATACTAAATTATTTAATTAGTTATAGTAATATGGGATATTGGCATATTATGGGAATAATTAATTAAATATTTATTTATTTATTTGATGGAGAAATGACGAATCAAGAGTCAATGGAGAATTTTAGGTGTCTACAGTTACATAATGATCTAGAATATTTAGTACCACTAATAATACACAAAATTTCTAAGGATTTATGCATATAAAATTAAAATTAAATTTTAGGTGTGGTTACTTTTTACAAAAAGTTTTTTACTTTATTTTTGATACAATGCAAAAAAAAAAAAGAGAAAAGGAAATATGCAATTGTCAATTTTATGATTTAACAAGGGTCCTATAGTGACTAGTTTCTTCATTGTAAAATGTTTGAAGGTATAAATAATAATAAGTTTTGTTAATAGCTAGTTAATTTGTTTGAAAATTAGTTTGTGTGTATTATTATTAGCCCTATTAACTCGCTAAATAATATGACACTGAAAATGCGGACAAAACAGTCGATATCTCATCCTACGCTATGCACCCAACCGAGAACCTGCTCTTTGTCAATGAGTTCTATGACTCCTCTCAATTCACTTTGATTTAAGATTTTACCTTTATTTTTTATAGAACTTCAACATCAAGATACGAGAGTTGAAAGAAATGGTAGCCCACATGGAGTAAGTGGTACAGTTTTTTGTGACAATCTGCTTATCAATTCTAAACTTTCTTAGAAGTTGCTTGTAAAGCTACTCAGGCTGAAAACTCTGCTTTTCATTTTCAACCAATTTGAACGAGAATACCATACAGTATGAAAACGGAAGGTGTGATATTGGATAAAATAAAATCTTCTATTTTGATTCTTTACTTTTCAAATTGTATTAGTCAAATTATACTTGTCTTCTCTGGGACCTCCTTTCCATTTTCATAAAGAATACTGAGTCAATTTGAAGATATTTCTTTTGACAAGTAGTGGAAGGTGTGCCATTGGATAAAATAAAATCTTGTGTTAGAAAATAGGAACGATTACTAGATTGTATTTGTCCTAATCAAATTACACCTGTTTTTCCTGCAACCTTCCTACGACTACTTTTAGATTGGTCGAGCTTAGCGCACACTCTAAGCATTAGTACATAGGTGGTCGGGCCCACTCTTAACCTCACCTTTCCCCTTCGTACAATTTCTAACCCGTTCTTAACTTTACCTTCCCTGTTTGTAGCTTTCCGTTTACGGATTTGCCGTTGTAACCTTTTCAGGGAGTCCCGATGCCCTCTGGACACTGCTAATCTCCCTACAAAAACGCATGTCAGAGGCATATAACATGCATATACCATACATAAAACATCATACAAATTGATAACCGAGGGCCCACCAGACTGGCTGTGGAAGTGACGGGAAGGATAACGGAAGGTAGCGCCGTTATTTATTTAATTTTGCAGTTTTGCCGCTTTCTCTGTTCAAACGTAAACTTCAACTAACGTGGGTGGGGCCATCCAAAAGAAACGTATTTGTGAAGTGTTATATGGAGTTAATGCAATTACCACTTAAGCCCGGTTATAATATATTATTAATATTAATAAGATAACTACTTTATGAGTTAGAGTTATTAACCGGCACACTCTAAGCAGTTAAATTTATATTATTATTTTATAATTATTATTATAATATTATATTATTCTATTATATTATTATAATAAAATAGTTATATGTTATTATAAATTTATTATATATGTTCATAATGTAATTGTATTGTTTTTTTATACTTATAATGTAATTGTATTATTATTTTATAATTAATATTATATTAAATTATATATTATATATTAGTTTTAGAATATTACAATTATTAAATTATTTTATTGTTATTATATTATTATATATTTTTATAATGTAATTACATTTGTATTATTATTAGATGTAGGTGAGCATATTTTCTATGTACTTGAAAGGAACTATAAACTAATATTTTTGGTATCATGACACTAATAATGTGGAAAAGGTGTTGAAGGTATGGGGGATTATTGATTTATATTGGGATAAGGATTTGGATAGCTAGATATCAACAAGTGGTTATGTTTTTACTCTATGGATTTAGGAGATCGGGGATATGAAGGGAATATGAATGGTGTGATAGACATAGGAGCATGGATGGGGTGTATGGAGGGAGGATGTTGGATGACATTCATAGAGGTGCACCTTTATTGATCCTAGTTGGGAATTATAGGAGTGGGATGTTTAGAATGGGTGAGTAGATTGAGATGGAGGATGGGATTTTGGGATATAAGGACCCAAAGTGAACTTAGCAGGTGGGGGAGATGTGATGGTGGAGTGGTCAACTTATATGAGCATTGTCTTGTCATACAATATTCTCACTCCTCCATCCTAGCACCTATAATTAGGAAAAGTATTTTTAGTGACTAAAAAGTGAACTATAACTGCCACCATTGTGATCCACCTTCTTCATGAATGCATATGAAAACTAATACCAAGATTCCTAAAGAATCTAAATTATTAAATAATTTAAAATTTCACTCTAACCATCCAAGGACACTTTCCAAGAGTGTTGAAGATACATGAATTATGCATAGGGTTGCAAGGTAAATGTCACCTTAACTAGGTAACATGTATTACTTAAAGTGATAAAAGTATCTTAAAATGATGTTACCTTGATGGATGGAGTCTTATTGATATGGAAAGGATGTATCCCAAAAAAACACAAGGATTGGGAAGGATACATCTTGATGATGCTAATTGGGTGTTGTTGATATAAGAATGATATATCCTAAAACAACACAAGGATTAGAAAGGATGCATCTCGATGACGACGATTGGTTTTGGATCAAGGCTTGCAACAAGGCTACAAACAAGACCACAAATGTGATTTGATGACTTCATGTAGATTCTATTATTGGATTTCATGGATTGGGATTTTATTGTGATTTTGGATTGCAAGGAGTGATGGAAAAATGAGATAGATGGAATTAGATTGCATGGAGGAGTAGCCTATAGCTAGGTACCAATGACAAATGATTATGGGATAAGGGGATTAAGTTGTATCAACATAGAATGGAGTGATGGATGATGAATGAGATGAGTTAAACTAAAGGAAGTATCTTGAGACTATTTTATAATCGTTCAACATGCACAATGATAATCCTATAAGTATTCCTTTACCAATAACCACTATGTTGAGCCTAGACAATGCCCTAAATCTATAGAGGTTTTGAGGGACATCAAAAATATTTCTTATGCAATTGTAATTGATATCTCTATATATGCATTAATATGTATCAGGCTTAAACATTACTTGAGCAAGGATTTCTAATTTGGCTCATGCCAAATATTTGTAAAGAGAATTAGATGTAGGTGAACATGTTTTCTATGTGCTTGAAAGGAACTTTAAACTAATATTTTTCTTATCATGCCACTCATAATGTGGGAAAGGTGTTGGACATATGGTGGATTATTGATTTGACTCCAGGATAAATATTTGGATAGCTAGATATCCACAAGTGTTTTTTTTTACTCTATAGATTTAGGAGATGGAGGATGAGGATGCTTAGCTTTTGGATACCATTATGGGTTTTTCCTTTTGATGAATTGCTACATTTTACTTTGGGATCCACATGGTTTTTGTTATTTCTTTTTCTTTAGTGGGCCAATGTGGCCTTTGGGATTGATTGCACCTGTCGAATGGATTTTTCTATGTTTTACCATGTCAGTTTGAGGGGACATGGTGATCTTTAGATTTTTTTTGGATGTGTATTTGTATGCATTATTCATTAGGATCCAAATTTATTCTACTAGCAATGTTATGAGTGGAAGGAGATGGATTCAATATGAAGGGAATATGAATGGAGTGATAGATGTAGGAGCATGGATGGGGTGTATGGAGGTAGGATGTTGGATATTCATAGAGGTGTGCCTTTGTTGATCTTGGTTGGGAATTATAGGAGTGGGATGTTTAGGATGGGTGAGAGGGATAGGGGATTGGTAGATGAGGGGATGAGTAGGATGAGATGGACAATGGGATTTTGGGATATAAGAACCCAAAAAGGACTTAGTACGTGGGGGAGATGTGATGGTGGAT
>VDFB02000855.1:0-66663 GCA_007258455.2 Sequoia sempervirens | reverse complement strand
AGGATTGAAAAATAAAGGTGATTATCAATGCTAAATGAAGAAATGCAACTTGTTTGAAAACACAATGTTGTATGCAAAATACTTAGAAAGATGAATAGAAATGCAAGTAAAGAAAAATAAAAAGTAGTAAAACTAAATATGTGCACTTGTAAACTTGCTAAAGACTTTAAATGACTATGAAAAACTAGAAATGTTGACTTTTTGACTAACTGGGACTCATTCGCCAACTTGGACGAATTAGTCCCAGACCAGGGTTTTTGCTCAGAAGTTTATTTCTACCAAAAGGGTACTAGAATCTACACTTTGCTTTGATAGACACCTGTAGTGGGACTCATTTTCCACTAATGGAGAATTAGTCATTTTTTTGTGTTTTGAAAATTAAAGTTCTAGATCTACAATTTGTCACTTGCACTACACTTCCAAATTGAATCCCAAATCTAAATCTTCAAAATAGAATATATATTTTTTTTCTAATAAGGGGTTTTTCTTGGTCAAACCCCTAATTTGATAATTAAATCTTGGATGGATAATGAAATTTGCATGAAACCCTACCCCTAAATGTGTCTAAGACTAGGAAAATCTAAAGTAAGACAAAACCCTATTCTAATGTGCTAGAATAAGATGTTTAAAGGAAGCTTGAATGATGTAATACTTCAACCTAACAAACCCTATAAAATTTCAAGTGAATATTAATGGCATACAAACCTCAAATCTGAAGATGGAGAGAAAATAGAAGAAGGAATCACTTTGAAAACAAGTCTTTAGTTGTGATTTGATGGCTAGTTACATCTCCTCAACCTATATTTCTCCATGATTCTCCAAAGGAATCCATGATCAACTATTTGCAATGTTGGATCTTGAATAGGAAGTGAGCTTGAAGACCGGAAAAAACCCTATCTTGTTGTCCTAAAGCTTCAACTTTGTTGTAGAAAGGCTAATGAATCTTATTGTGAAAGATTTTCAATACTTGACTTTTGAATTTGCTTGGTAGGAATGACTAGGAGATGTGAAAAATGACCTAAAAACATATATTTATAGGCTTCAATACCTAATTGCTCATTATTTAGACCTAAGAGGCTAACATCCATTAAAAAATTGAATTAAGTCAATGGGTTTCCTACTTGAAATTGAAAATTCCCCCGAAAGGGATGCATTCGCCACCCTTGGCAAATGGGTCCCTCCAAAGGGGACTCATTTTCCTAAGGTGGTGAATGGGTCCCACATGAGGTTTTTGGAGGTGGGTTTTTGAAACATGAATGATTTAAGAATTATTTTTTAGGATTTGTATGATTTTTGAGTGAAATGGGCCTCTAGATAAAAAATAATGAGCATTAGGGGCTTATAAATGTTGTTTTTAAGAGGTGATTGGTGCAAGGGTGTCTAAAATAGGACTAAATTAGGCCATAGATTGTAATTTTTACAAAGGAGTACAATTTTCATGTCCACATCCCATAAAAATTATATTTGTCTCTTTTTGTGGATGGAACTTTTTTATAGATGTAATAGTGCACATCCCTTTGTAATTTGAATTATCCAATAGAACCAAGACATTCCACTTATCTAACAACGAAAAACTTAGTAAGGAAACACAAGCTCACATGTCAAAGTAAGGGGAAAGGTAAACTTATTTGATTCACGCAAAAGACCTATACACAAGCATCAATTTCCTCAAATCATACTATCCCACATACATTTAGGCTAGGAAATACCAAAAATCTCTAAAACACTTAAACAATGAAAATACAACCCCTAAGAAATCTAGTATCTCTCCATGTAGTAGTCCTTAGTCCAACACTAGAACTCATCACCTTAGAACCATTTAAAAAAATCTTGGAGCTTGCTAAATTATGCTCCAACAATTCTACTTAGTTCTTGACCTCACCCTACTCTTAAACTTTTGGTCATTCAAACTACTCTAATTGGATAGACTTAGATCTTTCTTAATTCCCAAGTTCATGACTTGGTTTCTTCTCACTCAACAATGACACCTTGCTCACATCAACATCCTTGACTTCCCTACTTGATAGGATTCTAGGACTTAATATTCTCACAACACTTTTCATCAAGCAATTCTTCAATTGCTCCATAATTCACTTATACTCTTTTTTTACTTGGAAGTTTGTTCCTACCCTCTATAACAAATTTTCTATTACACATGCACCTAGAAATTTCTCACTATCTATTCCATCCTTTGTAAATAATTCAACAATGATCAAGATCCTTGATCCACACAATCTTTTATCACCTATTTCACTTGACCTCTTAAATCTATAACCTACTCTTTGATCTATACATGTCCAACAAACTTTATAATCTTCCCTCAGTATGTGTACCTTTTAGCCTTGCCCATTACCATGCTACTTTTTCCTTTCTTAGAGAAATATTCACTTACTTCTTATTTAAGTCATTAATCTCCTTAGTCGTGTACCACTCCACCTACTTGATTCATGATCCATTTCCACCCTCTACTTATTCCATAGTTTGCATCTATTCACCACCACTTTTTGCTAATCACCTTCTAAGTCTATATCAATTCACTTTCACATCACTTAAGATACATTATCCCTTCAATTTTTATCCACTTCATTTGGTCTTATCTAATCCCAACAAAGTCCATTTTGTACTCTAATGATATCTTCATCACTAATTTTAGATCCATAAGGTCCTACCAAATGTAATTTCCCTTCTACCTCGACTTCTACTATAATTTCCAAATCCATCTAATCTCTTCTTAGATTCACTTGTTTGTTTTTTCTTTGGATCTAGTTCCATCTTTTACTCTCTATCTTATTCAACCAACATCTTGTCATCAAACTTTTTCACTTAACAATATACCTAGATTGAGACTATTTACTATTGCTCCTAGTTCCCTCACTATAAACCTTACTTTTCTTACTTCTCTAGAATGAGTTCCCATTCCTTTACATGACGTTTGATAATCCCAAATAGTTTTCCTTGACTTCTCCCAAGTTTTAATGAAAGATCTTACAACTTTGAATGAACCCCTAGATCTAATGATCATCCCCTTGAACAACCCCAAATATTTAATGCATAAAAGCCATGTAATGATCACACCCATTACAATCTACAGAGCAACTCAACCTCTTCAAAGCATAAGTCTAACTCTTCCCCTCTTTATGAAATATCCACTTTACATGGTTTCAAGGTAACTAACTTCTAAGCTCACCCCTTAATTGTGTTCATGCATGAGTCTCACTCATGTCAAAAAGTTTGAATGCTCATTTATTGAGCTACATCAAGAACCAAGTCACAACCTCCTTGATCATCTAATGTGTGCACACAATACTAAAGCAACTATATTTTAGACCTTCAATCCTAACTCAAATAAGACCACAAAACCCATTATATACATCAAAACTTACAGCACAACCCCATTAAGCACCTCACAAATCAAACCCATTAACTTTGAAACTTAATACCCCCTACAATATGTGTTGTCTTCTATCTCAATCTCTAATTTCATCGTTCCAATCAATAATTCATTCTAAATCCTTCTTATTATTGTACTAAAATATATTTTCCTAAATATTAAGCGCTTCGTACACTAACCCACTTGACACCAACGCATCTTATCCTACTGGTATAGGGAGTTCCCATAGAATTATCAATCTCAAACAGATCACTCGTTCCACATCAAGCCAAGCATAACCTTTATTTTCTTTGTTTAGAAAGGTTAGGACAAAATAGACACTTTCCTATTCATTTAGAGAGATGTGTTGACCATAGTCGAACCCACCCAAATTTCATTGCCATACGCCCGTATTTATACCATACTATATACACCGTAACAAATGTTTTCATCTCATCGACAAATAAAACATGTTCCTCCTCCCCCCTATCCCCCTGGAGACTGGGCAAATAAGCGTCAATGATGCCACTTTTTTTAATAGCGTAAACAACGACGTCACACAAGCCTAAAACAAGCATCTGGACTTAGCATGGAATGGGCCTCACATTTGAGCAACTACTTCATGCCACGATTCCCGCACCCCTGTCAGTATCCAAGGATTCATGTCTCATCCCATTAAATACTAAGCTTGAAATCTACGGCTCAATCACACACAGACAACCTAAGAAACAAATGCCCAATCACAGCGGCCCCCACCTCCGGTAGAGACAGCTAGCTAGAGAACAAAGCAAAGAAACGGCGAGTCTCCATACCCTGTACCAATATTTATGAGTCCCCTTCTGATTTGGTGGGTTGAAGACGATTGATTTAAAATGACAATGAATGGTTGAGAAAATCTTTACATAATCACATATCACATCAAAGAGTTTAATATCACATCAAAGAGTTTAACTTGGTTAAGGAGCATGGTGAAAAGTCCTATTTAAGTGCAGTTATTAACGGGAAAGTGAGGCTGTTAGTTGCTCAATTGAGGATGGGGTCCCACCATCTTAGATGTGAGACTTGTAAGTGGAAGATACCTAAAGAAACTTGGGAGAAAAGAATGTGCTTGTTTTGTAATAAGGGAGTGATAGAGACAGAGTGGCACTTCGTCATAGAATGCACAGTCTACGAAAATATCCAAATCAGTATGCAAATATTTTGGATGTGGACAATATGCAGTAGTTATTTGAGGAGGATAAAATCAATCAGACGGCCAGCCTTCTAGTCAAAATTAATAGGAGATCCGACCTGGAAAAGTGTTTGAAGACAAACTAAGTTGTTGGTCCCAGTCCCATAGACTGTTTAGTCTCATGGACGTCATTAAAATCTTTCATTCATTCATTCATAGAAATTTAAACGGGAAGATAAAAATTAACTAATAGATGACACAATTGCTTATCGATTACTCAACATAGAATCTGTTCGCAAATATGTAAACATATTACAACAATTTTTTTCATCACTATTTTTGTTACCATAACGATACAATCACAATGATTCTCACTATTACAAATCTACCATTACAATAGTGAACGACAAAAGCCTGGCTTGCAAAGAAGACATCAATCACTACACTAGAGAAGCCCAAAAACTCCCTACTCAGAAGAGAAATCCAGAAAACTACACTACGCAACCGACGTCACGACAATACTTAATTCCTGCAGCCGCTGTGGCATAGAATTGTAACAGTGACAGACAAAGCAATCACTTGGCTCGGCAAAGGAAGATTGCGTCATGGGTATCTATGTTATTTACAGCACCAGTTGCCAAAAGCCCAATGGCCATCTTTCATGGTTGCAATACCATGCTCCGGGAGACCATTAATATCGACCTTCACACACACCAAATCCACTCGAAGCCTGCACGCCATTTCATCGCATCTGTAACTCCACCCTGATTTGTTCTCGTTGCACCTGCTGCAACTAAATGTTCCTCCTGTCTCCATTATAAGCTGCACAGGATGCACTTCATGGGCGCCATAGTTGACAGACGTAGGGAGCGCCATACAGAGAGGATGAAGGCGCAAAGGATTCAATAAATTTGGCCTAGGCGATTGATACATAAATCCTTTTAGGGTCTCCCCGCAGGCATCGCACTCATGACTCATACGGGTTTTTTTGCGGAATTTAAACTCCTGGGCGGGATAAAAGGGATGGACATAACTATCAGGATAAGCTCCACACACCTCGTGCAGTGTGAAGTTTGGGCAGAAGGTACAGCGGTAGCCAATATTGGCTCCATATTCTTTGCATCCATTGCATTTGTAAGGAGACAGACCTTCGCACAGGGTGAGCGGATGCTTATGGCGAGGAGTAGAGTTGCTGATAATCTTTGGATAGGCTGCCATCACACTAACCTGTAGAGTGTTCTATAAATTTTGTATATTTATAAAGTTCAAGTGAATAATTCTCTCTATGGCGTATTAGATGGCCTGGTCTCAACACCTAGTTATAGATTTCAAGTGAATGATTCTTTAGATCCGCGAACTTTGCTGGATGGTGCGCTGAAAGTTCTTTGTCCTAAATATTAAACCTTGGTAGACGAGCCCAGTTGTGGACGCATCTTATCCTACTTGTGTATTCTAGAATATCAACCGTTGATTCCACATCACGCATACCATAGCCTCTATCTGCTCATTTAAGAAGGTACATGACAAAAATACACTTCTTTTTCATCTAGAGGGATGTGTTCGACCAAATACACTTCTTCTCCATCTAGAAGGATGTGTTCGACCAGTTTGCTTAAATTTGATGACCGTATATATAATTTTTGCATAAAATACAATTAAATTAAAACCACAGCAGTGGAGATTTTGGTTAAGTTGTGTTTTTTTGGGATTATAATTGTATATATCTGGTAAAAAAAAAAATTGTTTTAACATTTGAATCATGATTTTGAATGAAAGTTATTATGAAAATGATTATTTGGTAAAGAAGGTGAACATTAAATTTAGATTTTTAAGTGATATGAATTTATTTTTATTTTTTATTTAATATAATTAAATTTCACTAATTTTTAAATATAAATATATATTTAATTGTAGACAAATCTATAATTTTAATTTTTTTTCTTTTCTTTTTTTCATTTAATCATTTTAGCTATTGTGTCTTTCATATATTCTAACAATTAACATTCTAGATTTAAACTGTGTGTCATTTTCTTAAAATATGTCTTCAAAATATATTAGTTATAAGAATTAGCATGAACAAAAATAGAAATGATTAGGTTAGCTTATTTGACCAATTTAACTTATATAAATTTGGATCATGTCTTTTCAATAAGAGAGCATTTTGCTCACCAAAATTTGAAATTTGATGAGATGAACTAAGACTCCTATCTTAGTTCTTGGATACTAATTGATTCTTTATTACCTTGTCTTTTTTAATTAGACATACTTTTTCTTTTTCTTTTTTGCTATATTGTTTTTGTTTTATTAGGTTTCTTATTAGTAGCATAAATATATGCACATTCAACTATTTGTGTATTTATTTTATCTATTTAGAGAAGGGAAGAAACACTTTTGCTAACATATATCAACCTTAATCATTTTTTAAATATTTATTACAAAGACTTTTTAGCTAACTTTGTAATCATAAAGTATAATATTATTTCCATCTTTTATAACATTATATTTGTTTTGTCTAATATAATAAATTACATGTTTAAAACATCTATTTGAACTACCAACACTAATAAAATATGTTAAATGTTAATTATAATAAAGATCAAAGTCATCCAATATCAAATTGCTCATATTAAATGTTATAATCATGCATCAATAATATCTACACATTAAAAAAATCTAACCCTTCTCATTTTTTATTATAATAAATAAAAAAATAATACTTATCTTAAAGAATAAAATATTAATTCAAATTAGTGTATGACTATTCAATGTATATCTTATTTGATTATAAAACTCTTATTTAGTGACCGAAAATCCCCTTTACCTAATTGACTAAGGAAAAGTAATAAGAAAATCCCGTCTAATTTACTAAGGAAAAGTGGTACGCAAATTCTTTAGTAAGAATATGGTAGTGGATTCCAATTCTACATAAATGCCAGTTTTATCATGTTATCATGAACTTTCTGAGAAGAGGAAAATAGCGCAATTTTTGCGTGGAGGGGCTCGCACGGAAATGTAACCTCCATTGATTCCAATCGGCGGGACCAGTTCAAATAAAATAAAACATTCAATAAATGGATTCTTAGACTTTCATATACCAAGAACTTTCCTGCACCAAAAAGTCTCTCTCTCCTAGTGCGTGGGATGAAACGAGGGATTAATGGACTCTGACAATTCTATACGAACTCCATTAACAACAGGAATTGATGGACATTCGGAATTGTGAGTCAACCAAACAATAATTTGCGAGAAGAAATTTCTGCGCAGAGTCCAACCCGAATTTGCGCAGCGAATGAATCACAAGCTGAGACCAAGCCAGCTGATATAAGATGGAGAAAGAGAATGAAATAAATATATGTTGAGCATAAGGAAGTATGTAATGGCATCCTATCCGAAGATTATCAACAACTGTAATCCTCGCCATAAGCATCAGCTTACCCTGTGTGAAGGTCTTTACCCTTACAACTGTTATGGATGCAAACAAAATGGAGCTAATATTGGATACTGCTGCAGCTCCTGCCAAGACTTCACACTGCACGAGGTGTGTGGGGCATATCCAGACGTTTATGTTCATCCCTTTTATCCCACATATGAGTTTAAATTCCGTAAAAAGACCCGCCTGAATCATGAGTGTGATGCCTGTGGAGAGGATCTGGGAGGATTTATGTATGAAGCGCCTACGGGTAATTTGTTGAGGCCTTTGAGGCTTCATCCTCTGTGTGTCGCGCTCCCCACCTGTCTCAGCTATGGCGTCCATAAGGAACATCCTGTGAAGCTTATCATGGGAACCGGGGGAACATTTTGTTGTAGCAGGTGTAACAAGAACAAATCCGGGTGGAGTTACAGGTGTGATAACATAGCGTGCAGGTTTCGAGTGGATTTGGGGTGTGTCAAGGACGATATTGATGTTCTGGGAAAATGGTATTGCAACCATGAAACGTGGCAGAGGCCGAAGATAATTTCCTGGGAGATGTAGGAAACACGTCTGACGCTGCACTAATATTAGGGTTTCTCTTATACACTACTGCTGCCGTACATAGAATTTCTATGGAACGGCAGCAGGAATTAGTTACTGTTGCGGCGTGTCTTCTGGAGTGCAGTTATCTGGGTTTTGTATTCTATGTAGGAAGCTTTGTGCTGTGAAAAATCTTGTTTGTAAGCCAGGCTTTTCTCCTTCGCTACCTACCTATTGTACCATAGATGATAGAAACAGAACTAGTTTTTGGTTTTGTTGTAAAGTGTTTATTTGTGGATAATTTTCAATACACATAATTTTGATCATACTGTTTGTTTGGGGGCGTTCACTAAAGGAGCTCGAATAATCGAAAGGGTAAGGTGCAGATTCATTAGAGAGCTTGGAGAGTATGTACAAGGTTCAGTATAATAGGTAATTCTTAGGAAAACTGGGTATAAGCCGTTGTATTGAATATTATATAACTGTGTACCAGTATGGCTGCAGGTTTACTGGCGATTGTTGAATGATTGATTGTTAGAGGTTAAATCTTGTGGTTTCTGTGTTATTTCAGTTAGATTTTATCAATAAGAGAGATTTATAATGGCTGCTAATTAGAATAAATATAATAATAAACTAAAATACTGACAATGGTTTCAATTTTACAAGGTCTTTAGAAAGAACACTCTAAATTGTATAAACCTTAATATGTTATAGTTATATAATTATCAGTCAGGGAAAATACTTCACATAAATTATTCAAGTTAATCACATAATCAAAACAATTAATCAACAGTAGAAGAATTTGGATTGGAAATATTAAATACTAAAATTAAATAAATTGGATCATAATATTTAATTTTATTTTGGGGATGAAATAGTGATTGATGTTAAAGATGTTGGAAATTATTTCCTCACAACACTATTTTTTTAGGATATGTTAGAATGAGTGTCTTATAATATATGAATTGATTATTGTTTCACTTTGCCTTACAAATTTTATTTTTAAACTTATGAAGTTGAACTAACACATAGACCTAAACTTGTGCTCATGGGAATGAACCAATAAAAATTTAATAGGTGGGATATGCTTGCGTTGATATTTTCATATTTAGATCTAGCAAGGAGTAGACAATATTTATACACACTTTTGAGGAATTTGCTAAATTCAAGGGCCTTTTGGATGGAGTGATTTAATGGCATTGAACTAAGGTTGAGAAAAATAAGAAAGAATACATAATGCTCTTAAGATGATAAAGGTTATGAGTGGAATACTACATTTAGAATAGAAAATGACTTGTGTGAATGGATTGTGATGTCATTTGGGTTGTTGAGTGCCCCTTGCATGTTCATGAGGTTGACGAATGAGGTTTTGGAAATGACAATGTGCAAACTAAACAATTTATAATCTGAAAAAAGTTTAATAGATATCAAAGTGTCCACTTATAGAGTTAGGTTATTAAGGTGACTTTTGGAAAAAGAAAAAGGTCTTAGTTTTTGTAGGGAAGTTATGACTAACTTGTTAGAAGAATAATGTCAAAATTCAAACTACATGAAGAAAGACTCATAGAATGCGCATCCTTTGGATTATATCTCCTTTTGAGCAAATATTAATGATTGTATGACATGTTAGACGCTTGGGATCTAGTACATCAAATTTCTCCTATGCCTAGGCACCTATATTTTATTACATGACTATTGTAGGGATTCATTTCAATCATTTAAGTTTTAGATATATATTTTTAGAGAGAAAAACTAAGCTATGGTGTTGAGTGGATTGTAGAAACAAAGAGTCTCTATATTGGTTTCTTTACTTTGTATTCAATAGATAGCATAAAAGTAGCATGTTTCACAGGGAAGGTGGGCCTCTTATAGTTCTTCCATTTTCAAAAGTAACAAATTTCAGTTAAATTTCATTCCTTTATGTTCTTTTTTATCTTTTTTTGTGTTCTCTAGACACCCATTTACCAAATGTTTACTTGTCCCTCATTTAGCACCAAACTCCCCTCAAATATATTCTTAAATTTAAATTATCACATGACTAGCAGTTGCACTATGTGGGGTGTAACAATTATGTCAATAAGTCTATTCTTTATATATATTTTTCATAAATTAATTTTATTTTTTGTGTGTTGATCATGATACACAATAAGTATATTTTTCTTCAAATTTAATTAAATGATTGCAACAAATGTAAACTTTCCTTATTATTGGGAACATCAATATTTCACAAAAAAATATTCATGATTACAATGAATGTAAAGTTTCCTTCCTATTGAGAATGCTAATATTTAGAAACAAATATTTGTGTTTCATTATATTGGTGAGGAAAAGCATTTGAGAAGAGATAGAAAGTCCTACCATGTGTCCTATATCATCTATTTATTGCATGCTTTGCATTTCTTGCTCCATTCCATTTCTTGTCATGTCATTTCATTCTCGTCTTTATCTTGTTAGAAAATGAAACAACTATTACAGCTTTTGGAAATGTATTTGGATTTTACAATAAAGGAAAAAATAAAGCTTCAACATTCTATTTTGGATAGTTGAAATAGATTTATATATGTATTGAAAACTCAAGAAACAACATATCTATATTCAATTTTCTTAAATAGAATTTTATTTTTATTAATTTAGTATAAATTGAATACATATATTAATTTATTTAAAAACAGGACCCCAAATTGACAATATAACATAATGGCAAGTCCATAAAACTTAATCCATTTTAAACTTAATATTCAATTTTAAATATCAACACTCTTCTTAAAACATTATGAAAACTCCATTTTTCACCATATTAAATCAATAAAATCACAAATAGAGAATGTTGAAATATAGTTTTTACATATAACATGAACTCCATCCCCCCCCCACTCTCTTCTAGGATATCAAAGGGTGAGACTTCATTTCAAATTGAAAATTCCATATTCACAAATTTAAAATTTGTTGTAGTCAATTAAAACCTAGTGCATTGAATATTATAATATTTTATATTTGTAGTAGTCTACTCCTTCAAAAATAGTTACTTTAAATTTTTCCAAAATCATGCATTGCTAATTTATCAGTCTTTCTTTAGTTTCGATATGGAAGATGAATAACAAGATGTGGAATACTTATTATGATAGTGATGATTTTGAAAAACTGTAAGAGGAATTAAGTTTTGATTTCTTTAAATTGTTCATCTCAAATCCAATTAGTTTCTTAATAAGACTGCCTTTTAAAGTGATTTTAGAAGAACCATCTAAACAAATCAAAACTTAAAATATATTGTTTATACAAAAAATTAAAAAAATACAGTAACATAGATCTTGAACCAATAGTCAAAATGGTCCCTGCATGCATGCCAATTCTTGATAAGTGAAAGCCCAACAAGTCTTTATGACATAAATGAGAAAAATCTACAGAAAAAATAGAAAACTACTGATTACTAGTGTGAAAATCAAGCTCTATGTTCTGCAAATGTGGAAAAATAGAAGATTATAATTTTTTTTTGAAAAATATGAGTGCACTAGCTATTGAATTCCTTGATCCAACAAAAAAATGAATTTTAATACATACAAAAAAAATTACGTGTTATACAGTTTTCCTATGTTTGAATTGTAATTGGTTTGACTTTGAAACTTGATTAAGGAAAAAATATTCAATAAATCACTATGAAACCAATTGGAAGCATTAGATATCATAGTTACAAATCTAAATTTGAAAAAATTACAATGTCATCCTTCATGGAAAAAAGGTTGTGTTATTAGATGAGTGTCACTCCTTAAAAATGGTGTTTACTTAAAAAAAATAGTTTTTGAAATAGATGGAAAAAGAACTACAATATAATTCCAAAAATTTTCAAAAAATATATTTAGAATCTATAGAAAAAATGTCACAAATCACTAGTTTGCATCTTCTTCAAATTCCTCATGATTTGGCTATTATAGGTGCCCGAAAGTGAAGATTTAGTTAGAAATTATTAGCTCAGTGTCCACTTTGGCCAAATATTGCAAACCAATATTGTAGGATCACCCCTTTGTCATTATACTCACCACTAAGATTTGCTGACCATGATGGATTGAATGTTAGTGTGTTAATTTTTCACTTAGGGTTAATTATTTGGGTGGTTTTTTCCTGTATTGGGTAGTTGTTTACCCGTCACATTTTTCACACCTTTAAAAATCCTATACATTATGTATTCTACATCTCATCTAAATATTTTCATCTCTAGTGAAATAGCCTTGTGCTGCTTCTCTCGTCTATGAAGATTTATTAGCAAGTTGTGCTTCTAGGAGGTGGTTGAAACCAACATGGTATTAAAGCCTTCAACCTATGCTTTATTTTTCCATTGAGAGTTTTCATCTAAGTTGTTTTGAGATTGTTATTTATAAAATACATTCAGAAGAATGTTCATCCTCATCAATTCTATTTTTTCCTATTGAATCTGCAAGAGACCATTTTGATCTTTTGTGCAAGCTTGATTCATATCTTGGAGGCAGCAATGGAATCTACAGTTGTGTTTGAATTTGTCTTAGGCATTGTAACTTGTTGATTAGAGGGTTTTTTTGCTTGGAGGATGGTGTATGATCCATTTGAAGGCTCAATTTCTTTATTACTGGTAGTGAATCTCTTTGGTTTTCCACCATTAGAGGGCACATTTTCTTCATGGGAGACTGTATAAGCCCGGTCTGGTCTTTTTCAAATTCTTTGTGCTTTATGCATAGTAGCTATCTCTACCACAAATTGGTATAAAAGCTCGTGCCATACCTATCTTTGCCACAAATTGGATTTTGATAGGGAGGCTCGTGATTTTCATGAGTCACCATATCTAAGTTTACTACAAGAGATGTAAATTTGGGAGGGCATTTTATTTACATCTATTTGGCATTATTTTCCTTTGGTTACATGGTCTGTTCCTCTATTCTTGGCATAATTTTCATTTTAGAGGCACGATTTCACTATGCTCAAGAGGTGATTTGAAGACAAATAGGGGGCATGAATTGAAAACCCCAATCAAGATACTCATAGTCTTGCTATGATTTGTATCTGGAAAGGCCATGATTCTTCATTAGTCGACACAATTATTTTTTAGTAAGCTACACTACATTTTTTAATCAAACTTTATAATTTATAAAGGTTGTAGTGAAATATTTCATTCTAGGGTTTCCTTTTATCTTGCTATCAATGAGTTTTGTGGCTATGTGGGATAAGTTATTTCACATTCCATGGGTGAGGAAGTCCTTTTGTATTCATATAAAACTCTTCGCCTTTGGTTATTTTGAGCAAGTCTCACAGGTTGTGAAGATATCTCTCGCATGTGGTGATTGGTGATTTGTATGTTGCTGACTTGTGATTATGGAGTTGGCTTGGAGATCAAGCAATGGGCCCCACCAATTTTTGCACCAAATCAAGTTTTTTAACCTTATAATTATTTTTTGGAAGCTTTTATACTTGTGAAAGAACTATCTTTGAATTTTTTGAAGAATTCAATCATAATGGTTTCTTTGGAGAAAGGGAACTTTAGGTAATGGAGTGATTTTATTCTCACTCATCTTAGTGAGTAGAATCTATTGCCATATTTGTACAATGAAGTTCCTATTCTAGCCACATGTAGTAGGTATATGATTTGGAAGGGATATAGGGCTCAAGTCTTTAGAGTTATTTATAAGCATATAAATGATGATGACCTTTTGGATTCACTTGTTCATTTTGAGTACCATTATGCTCTTTAAACTTACATTCAAGAATCACATGGAGATCATGATACTTCGCCATCTCTCAATGATCCTCTTTCTAATACTAATGTGCCTCCTTATTCTTTAGAGAAGATAAACCATGCTTGTGATCCTTTGGAGGTTTTGATACTTCAGATGAGGTTGCAATTACTTTAGAGGTTCTTGATTCTTTTTCATAGACAGTTGATCTAATTTCATTAAGTACTTTCATCATTCCTGAGCAATGAGATTATCATTGTCTTCCTAATTGGGATTTGTATTTGCTAGACATTGGTTCATTTTTTGTGGAATCTCACATTTTAGACTTGGAAGCCACATTTAAAGGATTAACTTTCCTATTTGATGATAGTTGTGGTAAAATTGTTGTCTCTCCATCTCTATCATTGGAGAATGTTTAAAATTAGTTTCCAGAGGTACATTGTTTGTCGCCTTCTATTGTGATTGGGCATGTTCTTAATTGGTTCGTGGTGTCATCTTCCAAGGCCTTGGTGACACATGAGTAGATTTCAAAGACATCATCATCCTACATTTGGATTTCTTTTGCTAATTCCTATCTAGAATGAGAGGCGTACCTACATTTGTACTTTGTTTTGTTTCTTCCAAAACGGAGACAAGTTTGTTGACATTGGATCATGTTTTATCTAAACAAGCACTTACCATTTTTGCAGGTGATTATACATTGTTGGGGGGGTACATAGTCTCTCTCTTTCCCTCTCATGGGGGAGCTATTGATTGCATATACATGATGTATGTAGTCCTTGGGGGTGTTACTAAGTCCTCCATCCATGCATCTTCTTTTTATTTTCTCTCTTTTGGAGAGGGGATTTTTCCCACAGGGTTTTTCTCTTTTTCTTTGGTTGTGAGAGATTTATTTTTCTTGCATTTGTAGTTGTAAATGGGTACCTAACATGGTTTTCTAGTCAGGACCCATATTGCATCTTGATCTTGCATAATAATCTCCCTAAGTTTGCACTTAAGGGGGGTGTTAGTGTGTTAAGTTTTCACTTACGGTTAATTATCCAAGTGGTTTTTTCCTGTATTGATTAGTTGTTTACCCATCACATTTTTCATGACTTTAAAAATCCTATACATTATGTATTATACATCTCATCTCAATATTTTTATCTCTGGTGAAATAGCCTTGTGTTGCTTCTCTCATCTATGAAGATTTATTTGGAGGTTGTGCCCCTAGGAGGTGGTTGATACCAACATTGAATTCATGATCATCACCTTCAACGAGCATTTGTTGCTTTGCTTGATTTTATTTGAAGAACTACAAGTGTTAGTCCTCCAAAATGAAATGCATACAAAACATGATCAAAAGTCATAAAACATGACATGATGCTTAGATGACAAAATACTACAATAATTTTGAAATTTTTTCTCTTGACTGCTCTTAAGTTCTTCTTCAAGTATAATAATTACTTGTGAATTTCCTTATGATTTCTTGTTAATTAAAATTGTTAAAATATTATTTATTTATATGCAATTAATCTAATTTCTCAAAAATTAAATCCTGATAGCCAACAATTGAAATAATAAATTATTGACATAAACATATTTAAATTTGGTACCAAAATAGGCAGTCTAGGGTGCCTTGTGCCCTAGACTGGATTCCTATTTTCTAAAGATCCAAAGTGTTGAGGGAAAAATATTAAATGCCTACTTGAATTTTCAATGTTTTATTTTTATATAAATGTTTCACAATGGTCTATTATTCATAAAATTAGGAAATTAGGTGCATGGTTAGGTCCAAGCACATGGGGGGACAAAAATCTAGTGTGAAATTGTTAAGGGTGAGAATTTATGATGCTATAATTTCCATGAATACAATATAAACCCCACTAGTGTGGATTTGACCACTAAATTTTAAAATTAAAATTCATTTTTTGTTGATACCCACCCATTCCTTTCCATCCTTGAAGATTGACTTAATGCAATTTTATGTAATTTTTTGTTATGTGCTTGTATGTAAAGGCATTTAATTACACTCATCTAATCATATAATTATATGAAAATAATTACCTTAAAAGAATGTAGTTATACATCACATCACTCAAACGTTTACATAGTTGATATCTACCATCTTTAATCAATTACATAATATTTTCTTTTTTGGTGGGGGGGAGAGGGGGTTAAGCTAGGAGAACATGTTCCCTATTGACATATTGGTAAATTTCTAAGGGTATTTTTAAATACCGCTTATTTTGACATATAATTAACAAGTTAGAAGAAGTAGAAATAACTCAACAACCTAAAGTTTGTAGACAACCAAATCATTCCTTAGGTTATTTTCATAGGGAGAAACATCTAAGATCCACTCATTATTAAGTGAAATCATTTTCACTTACCTATGACAATGGACCCTCTTCAATTATTATTTATATTTAAATATCATCTCTTCCATCCACACACATAAACCCTAGCTCCTCTAGTAGATCACTTCCACACTCATTGCATCATATTCTATTTGCACTAAATCAAAAGTATTTAGCACTTACCATAATCATAGTGACATCAAAATTGTTTGCATATGTTTGTTATCCTCCAAATCTTTCTATAACTATTAGATTAACCTAGGTTATTTTTATAAGGAGAGGATCATGACATAAAACGGTCACAAAGGTGTGTATCAACACTGTAAATCATTTATTGTAGGTCCCAGATAAATAAAATATTATTTGGAAGTTTAAATTTTTTGTAAGTGTTACATTGATTTTTGTGTAGAAATTTTAATTTTACATTGCAAGTTTAAATTTGTGGGCAAGAAATTAACCCAAGTTAATGCATAGTCATAGAACTCATATACCTTAGTTCTCTCAATCAACTAATCCCATATACAATTTCAAAAATATATTGCCATTCATTTATCACAATTATTTTCATATCCATCTTAGAAGTCCCCTTTTTATTTAGATGACCAATTTGTAGTTTATCATCTCAATAGCCATATTGTTACTAAAGATAAGGGGGAAAAAAGCATGAAATATAAAGATTCAAATACAATAATGAACCTTTATACAATGTTCCTTCTTGCTCCTTTGACTAAGTTGAAGTGAAGTGCACCCTTAAGATCAACTTTATATGCTTAGTAAGACATGTTGATTATTATTGTAGAATGTGGATTATTCAGTGTACCAATATAATTTGAAAATAAAATTAGCAACATAAGTTTACCATGAAAGTGGATTATTATGAACACAGATATCATGATAGTATGGTTGAATGTTGATAAAATTAGAAGGGTAGGAATCCAATTTACAAATTTTCCATGGAGGAAATGAAGGGCTAAGATACAAAGTTAATGGAGGGATGGGATTTTAGGAAGATGGAGGAATGGTTTGAAGGATTAGTCTTAATTGAAATATTAGTCTTATGAAAAATATCAGAAAGGTAAGAGGGAAAAGACAAGTGTTCCATGAGGTAGAAGGAAAGGCATGCTTACAAATGTGTCAACAAGATGACATGTATATAATATATGGTCACACATGTGTAAAAAAAGAAGTGGAGAAAAGGTGGAGAGCTAAAAAGGATCCAATCTAGCATGCTCACACATGTAAGCATGGAGTGGGATGATGCGCGCTTACACATATGGGAGCATGAAGTGTGGTTGATGCAAAAGTCAAATATATTTTCATGAGGGCATGCTCACACATGTGTGATAAAGAAAGAGAAAATTGAGGTGGAATGCTCACACATGTTGAAGCATGTGATTAGAGGAGACATGTAGAAAATTATGACAATTTTATATTGTGATCCATGTGAGGATATTGGATGGCTAGGATTAAATGCTGGAATATTGGGTGATGTAGATTTTAAAATTAGAGGAAAATTTAATGCAGGATTAATTATCCTTAATTAATTAATTGCTATAATTAATTGATTTAGAGGAATTAGAGATTATTTTATTTCATTGAAATGATTTAAATGATTAACCTTAGGAAGGAAACATAAATTAAATTTGAAAAGAGTAATTAATTAAATACTAAATTATTTAATTAGTTATTGTAATATGGGATATTGGCATATTATGGGAATAATTAATTAAATATTTATTTATTTATTTGATGGAGAAATGACGAATCAAGAGTCAATGGAGAATTTTAGGTGTCTACATTTACATAATCATCTAGAATATTTAGTATGGTCACAACTAATACACAAAATTTCTAAGGATTTATGCATATAAAATTAAAATTAAATTTTAGGAGTGTGGATTTACTTTTACAAAGTTTTACTTTATTTTTGATACAATCAGGAAAAAAAAAGGTAATATGCAATTTTCAAGTTTTATGAATTTAACAGGTCCTATAGTGAGTTTCTTCATTTATGTAAAATGTTTGAAGCTATAAATAATAATAAGTTTTGTTAATAGCTAGTTAATTTGTTTGAAAATTAGTTTGTGTATATTATTAGCCCTATTAACTCACTAAATGTATATTACAGCTCATTAGTATAAACACTAATAATATAGGGCCCATAAAAGTCTTAGCATTTTATATTGGAGTTATGAGTGATGTAACAATACCACGATATATAAACTAGTTGATTCAATAAATAAATTTTTTTAAAAAAAACTGTAACTAACCATGAGGGATTAAAGAACATTTATGAGAAAATATCCAAATTTAAGATTTGGAATTTAAGATTTGGATACATAACAAAGATTAAATAGATGCAATAGTGTTCCTAAAATTCTAATCATATCAATGCAGATTATATTGTGTGACATGATTTGTTATCTATATAATTCATACAATCTGTTCACTTATGTCTTATTTAAAAGACCATCTTAAATATAAAAAATGTAATATAAATTCCCTCTTAATTAAATATAAATTGCATATAACTTACATTATCTTTATATATACATAAATAAAAATTTAATATTATATTAACATTGTTATAATATATTAAAAAAAAATTCTATTTTTATATAAATACTACAATATTATATAATTACCAAATATTTAAAATGTATTTAAATAAAATAAATAAACTATTAAAAACCATTTTTGCATTGAACCTTAATTATTAACTAATTACAGCATATTTTATAAAAAAAAATTAGCTTCTCTAATACCAACAAACATGGTAAACTTAAAGAAAAACCATTAGTTTCCTAAATTTATTTCCTCCATGCTGGACCACTGGCTCATGACATTGGCTTTCCTCTCCCCTATTTCATTGGTAAACATAAATAAATAAATTACTTTTTTTTCACTGAAATAAATCTCAAAAGAATAAATTCAAGAACAGACCAAAATGACATTGAAAATGCACCCAACCAAGAACCTACTCTTTGTCAATGTGTTTCATGACTCCTCTTAATTCACCTTGATTTAAGATTTTACCTTCAATTTTGATACAACTTCAAACATCAAGATACTATAGTAGAAAGAAATGGTAGCCCACATGGATTAAGTGGTACAGTCCTTTGTCAACAAGTTGATTATCAATTCTAAACTTTCTTTGATGTTTCTTGTAAAGCTACTCATGTTGAAAACTCTGCTTTTCATTTTCAACCAGTTTGATTGAGAATACCATACAGTATGAAAAGGGAAGGTGTGTTATTGGATAAAATAAAATCTTCTATTTTGATTCTTTACTTTTCAAATTGTATTAGTCAAATTATACTTGTCTTCTTTGGGACCTCCTTTCCATTTTCATAAAGAATACTGAGTCAATTTGAAGATATTTCTTTTGACAAGTAGTGGAAGGTGTGCCATTGGATAAAATAAAATCTTGTGTTAGAAAATAGGAACGATTACTAGATTGTCCAAATCAAATTACACATGTTTTTCATGCAACCTCCCTAAGACTACTTTTAGATTGCATTAGTCAAATTTTACATATTTTTCTTGCCATGTGCTGGTTCAATTTGAAGATATTTCCTTTCACAAGAAGTAATGGAAGTATATTACTGAAAATAAAAGTTCTTAATTTTTATATTCCATTAATCAAACTAAACCTGTTTTTCTTATGACCTGCCTCCTATTCCCAATCCCATCATGAATACTTAGTCAATTTGAATATATTGCCCTTGACAAGTAGTAGTTAAAGGTTGATTTATTCAATCTTGGTTTGGTGGAATTGTTATTTGATTTTTAGATTTTAGCTGAAATTAGGTAACCATAGTGTTGTTCTTTTCATGTTGTTTAAACATTTAAAGATAAACCATAAAACTGCTAGTTTCAACATGCATGAAGGAGTGATTGTCAAAGTAAATCATATTACATTTTTTACCATTTCAATGGTGCATCACAACAAATGTGAAAGAGAATCATGTATTCAAATGTAATTTATTTTATTGATAATCATTAAGGTATATGTTTGTCACAAGCCAAGGGAATAGCTCTCTTATTCAAATGAAAATATGAAACAAATTATACATGAATAAGTAGAAGAAAACAAAAGAGAATGTGCATGTAAGAATGGAACCAGTCATTGTCTGTGAATGACTGGTTACAAGTCACCCATTGTCATGTTGTTGCTGCCCCAAACTGCTTGTGTCCCTCCCAGCTCTGTAGTAGTCCTCACCTTCCATTTGTAGAAAACATTGTGTTAGAGTGAGGCTCTAAGCAATGAATGATTCAATCCTTGCATACACACCTACTAATGCATGTATAAATTGATCCATAAGTTCATTAAACCAAAACATTCAACATATGCATTTATTTTTTAACCGTTTGCTTCATATGCAGATTTAGGACAAGCCTGATTATTGTTTCATTATCAGATCAAATGCAGCATGTGGCATAAATGTGTCTCCCAAGAGGGTAGAGCTCAGCATGCTTTGAAAGAAAAGCAAATTGAGCAACTTGACCAAAGATTTATTTCTTATCAATGCATTAAATCAATATGGAATCATACCAGTTGATCAACTTTCGTTATCAGATTCAAAAGATGCATCATACTATGCTGATATGTCTTTCAATATTCTTAAGTGGACCCTTGATCCATTTTTATAAAAGCAAGTGATTTTGAAGATGCATGAAGTTCAATTATGCATCTTTTAAACAATGAGGAAGCATTTTAGGTTGTCGTCAAGCCCCTCTCACCATGACCCTATTGGGCAGTCACTCATCACATAGGAAAGTGAGTTGTTAGGTCACCCACATATGTGACAGGTGGCTGTCAAATAAAATCAAAATGAGGAGACCTTGAATTTATTATACATAACCGAGAAAAGAGCAATGGTTGAATCAATGACATGGTACAAGTGAATCATAAACAACAGTGTTCATGAGGGGATGCTACAAGACATCCATGAAGGTAGGGATAGTAATAATGAATGAGGCAAGCAAGCTTCCTTGTTACACTCTATGCATGATGTTTGATGGAAAAACACAAAAAAGGAAAAGACATTCAAGAAACATCAACTCTAGTTGACACAAACATGTGCATATCATAAATATGTCATTACAAGAAGTTATGATAGCAACGAAACCCTCATATGATCTGATCATTTCAATTGGACAATCATATACATTGGCAGGATCAATGTTGGGCAACAATGCATGTAAAGGCAGTGAAGACAAGTTACAAATGATAATGAAGCAATGATGATTCAAGGATATACCAATCATAGTAATCTTTTCATGATGACAAGGATGTAGTGAAAAGAGTGTCCCATTTTGGGGGTTTGGGTCAAAGAACTCAAGCTTCCTTCAATGTTTTTCAAGAGGAGACTTCCTTTAAGGTTTCTCTTGTATAGTCACTAGCCTTATATTCACAACTCATGCACAAAAAGCATCAGTGGAGTTTTATCACTGCAATATCTAGTGAATGTGGTGAAGTCACTAGTTAAATGGACTACAAGTGGTAACATGGAAGCATGGTGTAGGGGGCAGTCATGTCCCCATGAGGAGTTCAATTTTGAGATTCAGAAATGAATGGTATTTTTGTTACACAATGTATGTTAGGTATGTGCAAGATCATGATGGGCCAAAAAGTGGCAATATGATGGGTATGTGCCTGATGACTTTTTTTAACCCAAAATTGATGAAATGAAAAGGACCTTTTAAGCGAGATTCTCATCTTTCCACCAATATAAATTATGCTTTACTTTGAATTTAATAAATAATTATTATTCATTTTTTATTTGAATTGTTAATAAAGTCTTGATTGACTGATTGAAAAACATCTATAGATTTCAAAGGTATCATATTTTTTGAATCAAAACATGCATCACATTCTATGCTTTGCATACTATAGGATTAAAAAAGAAAAATTGAATTTCATGAATTTTTTGACCAAGATTAAGGTGATGGAACATACAAGTTTTTTAATTTTTTTAAATGTTGTAATAAAAAATTCAAAATTAAATATTTACCTAGAAAAATTACAAAATATATGCATCACATCCAAACATGAATTAGATCTACTTATATCTAAAATCTTATAAAATATATTATCATTTTATTGTGGTTAGGGTGGTCGGAGATAGGACACCTATACGAAATTTAGAATGCTTTGCATTGAAATTTCAAAATTTCACCAAATAGATTTTAAAAATAAAAATAAACCTAGTAGTTTAGAAACTACATTCAATTTGCTAAATTCTATTCTTAAATATTTTTGGAAATAATATAGATAACTTATTCAAATTTTACATGAAGTTGTCTAACTACGATTTTCTAAATTTTTGCCACTTAAGAGCCTATTTTTTTGCATGATGATCTTGCACATACCACATTAATGGTGATAAGGCACAAATTTTAAAGATTCGGTGAGCGTATGAAAAGTAGTAAGGAATAAGCAAAATCCAATGTGACCTTGTCAATATACTTTAGAGGAGACATCAGTCATAAATGTCTTGAAGAACCATGACAAGGAGCAGAGT
Source organism: Sequoia sempervirens (assembly GCA_007258455.2). Taxonomy (NCBI): domain Eukaryota; kingdom Viridiplantae; phylum Streptophyta; class Pinopsida; order Cupressales; family Cupressaceae; genus Sequoia; species Sequoia sempervirens. The sequence goes on along the minus strand of VDFB02000855.1, from coordinate 43,608 downwards.
CATAAAGTGTGTAGTATCATTGGAGGAGGACATTGCTTATGAAATGTTGATGACAAAAGGATTCACAAATTTGAAAGTCTTGAAGTTGAGAAGAAATAGGGGGGCCTCTACTCTCTAGGGTCTTGATCCACAATAGTGGTTTACATTCTTGAGGAGGCAATTTTGTTGAAATCACATATTTTTAGAAAATATAATGATTTAAGCCTTAAAAAGTTTCATTTTAAGGATTCCAATTGAAGAGGGTTTGATCAAATCACCTTAGATCAAACCCCCTTGGATAGAACCTCGCTAGTTTTAAACCATACCTATAAATGCGTCTCCTTTACACCTATCAAAATGCTGATAAAAATCACTTTTGATTTAGCTTTTTGGGGATCAAATAAATTCATTTAAAATTTATTTCAAATGATTATAGGTATTCCTCAAAACAAGCTATCAATGAATATAATTTTAATATGTTTTGGTTTTGTTATGTATTTGTTTTTAAGTTTTATTAAACATAGGTTTTCATCGAAAATGAATTTCTTTGTTCTTCACATGTGGAAAAATAGAAGATTATAAAAAAAAATTGAAAATATGGAGTGCAGCGGTCAGATATTGAAGTTAAGTGATCCAACCAAAAAAAGGTTAAATTTTGACATATACAAAAAAGTTACCGTTATCACGGTGTATTTGTATCGAATTATAATTAGTTTGACTTTGAAACTTGATTAAAGAAAAAATATTCAATAAAAAACTATCTAACCAAGTGGAAGTACTAGATATCGAGTTACAAATCTAAATTTGAAAGAATTAGAATTTTATCCTTCATGGAAAAAAGTTATGCGTTATACGGTGAGCGTCACCTTTTAAAAATGTTGTTTTCTGAAAAAATCAATTTTTAGTGGGAGATGGAAAAGGGAATGCAATTTGATTCCAAAATTTTTGAAAAAATATTTTTAGAATCTATGAACAAAATTTGATGAGACTCTAGTTTGTACCATCTTCAAATTCCTCGGCTTAGCCACTATAGGTACTGAATGTGAAGATTTAGTTAAAAAATAATTTAAGTCCCGGTTTGGCCAAAAATGTAAACCACTATTATGGGATCACCCTATACTGAGCCATCAATTTATGTCAGTGAGTGAGATCAAGGTTGCCAACAGTGTCAAGGGTTGTACTATGCCCAAGTCATAGTGTTAATGACTATGCAGGACTTTGAGGAAAGTCTAAATAGCCATCAAGGAAATCATGAGCAGTCATAATGCTAAAAGGCTAGTGGCAATCTCACATGCTGGTTACATTAAGCAAGTGCCTATCACTAATGGCAATAGGTTGATAAGCTTTTACAGAAATAAAGGGTTTCAAAACAAGCTTGATACCAAAACCATAGATGGAAACAAAGCTTTAGTGCCAATACTAGTCCATTTTCATGAATGAGAAATACTTGCTTAATGGAATCATGATGTGAGACAGGCAATGATAACCTTTAAAGGCAATCATAAAGGGTGGACAGTCATTGGGAGATAACAGTAAAAGTTCATGACAGTAGGTGGTAGGAGATTCCAAGACAATATAGGTGTTAGAAGGGAGAGACTAGGAATTAAGGAGAAAAATGCATAGTCTCTAGGGTGGAAAGATAGTCACTATCAAAGGAGGGTAAAAGGAAGTCAATGGAAGTGATAGTCACAAATGCTATAAGGCTATTATGGAGGACAACATAGAAGTTAGGTCTTTAAATCATTAACAATGCCTATGTCACCTCTTGTTAAAAATATTGCTAAGGATGTATCCTCCAGTTGCCTTTACTACAGAGTTGATATATACTTGCAAATGAAGCTCAAATATTGCTTAACGGTTTGAGCTTTGTGGTTATTGATAGTCATTGCTACCCTTTCTACCAATTGTCATTAGTATTTTGCAATAGCTCTATATCCAACTGGAGACATGGCCAAAGCTATAATGCAAAACATAAAAAGCTTATCATTTAAATGAGTGATGACTTGGTTTAGATCGCCCTAACATAGCACATAGCTACAGGAACAATACTAAGGGAGTGAATGGGACAACAATGAGATGATCCCATGAATGACACAACAACAAGTAAAGCAAGCTACAGGGCAGTGTTTTATTGTGGAATAGTGGATAGGTGTAGCTCTTCTTCCAACTGTCCACCTCTTAGGGAGTCTCATTCAATTTTAAAAGGTTTAGTAATGAAGCTGGTTATGGTCATATGACTTCCACAACCCGGTTGCTCATTAAATTTTTTGAAGCCTCTTCTAAATCACGTTCAAGAATCAAATACATTTTTACAGGAGATGTTACACAAAGTTTTGAAATCATTGGATACAGTCCTAAGTAAGGCCAAGGAACTTGTAAAAGATATGGTCCAACATGCAGCAGTGTCAAGGCACTATTAAAAATTTGATGCAATTCTCACAATGTTCCACTTCCCGAGCTCAAAAATACCTTATTCCATACTCCATTACTGAGGTAATTATCTCAATTTGTTCCAAAAAGAAAAGAAAGATCATTCAAATGATAGTGTATCTACAGATTAAGTGAAGATGAAACTTTAGAATAGTGCATCTTTTTCATGGGCCAAGCAAAATGAATATCAACAAACTAAAAAGGAAAATGCAAAGATTATAAAAGAAAGCATTCTACAAAAATGAAAATCCATTTATGCATCATGGCAGGTTGTGGTATGGAGTGGCCTTTTTCTTGCAAATATTAAGACCCACTTGGGGTTTTGATCAAATGGAGCAACATTGCTTTCTTTTTACCAGAAAGATGAAATAATCTTGCAAAAATCATCTATTTCTCGCAACAATTATGAGCCTGTACAAAAATCCAGTGACCCATTTGGGTTCTTTGTAAACAGTTAAGGAGCTCAACAAAATGAATGCTACGGGAAACCCAAGTAGGGGTTTTTTCTCAAGATGTAAGAAAAAGATAGAAAATAACAAATGCAAGAAAGCCCAGTTCACATGATGAGGGTTGAGCCACATTCCAGTTTTCTTTTCCTTTTCCAAAAACCCATCTGGGTTTTTAATTTTGCCAAGATTTATGAAAAAGAAGGAAAGTCAAAAGATTATAGGAGGGTTTTTAGAAATGAAGCATAATGACACCTTTTCTATTCATGGCCATGGCCAATGAGCTTTTGTAAGTTAGGAAAACAACAGAAAAACACTGAGTCTATTGAAGTTTAAATTTTAATCAAGCTTTTCTAAACAATTCCATAGTACAAAAGAAAAATGAGACATTTGAAAGCTTCTTTTCAAGCTCTCTTGCTCACTATCTCGAGGAAAAGACAATATGGAGGCTGGCTAGGAGCTTACCTAAGCTCAAACACCAGGATGCGCAAAGTTGTGCCATTTTAAAAAGCTCCCTGTTAAGCTTCATTAACCTCCCATGGCGGTTGTAAGCAAGGAGAATAACCACAGAGAAAAATGCAATAGAGAAAGTCCATCAAAGTCTATTCATAGTCATAGCCTGTTAGTCAAAAATAGCCTCTGAGTTCAAAAAATGCAAGTTTATGCCAAGAATACACAAATACCTGAGTTCCCATGGTATTTTTTATGCAAAAAATGTCAAAATCCAATCGACAAACCAGTGTCAATGCCATTTTTGTGTGTTTGCTCAAACCCTGTGATAGAGCACCATGTTTCCAGATTCTTCCAAGCGACCAAATGATGGTGTTTTTTGCATCATTTGAGCATTATCATTAGGGTTTGACCCTTCTTTTCATATCGATGATATTTTTTATCCCTTATTTTAAAAACCAAACACATGATAAATATGATGGGGCTGAACTTGTATTCTCCCTTAGGCATTTCATGCCTTATACACTTTCCTATTTTAAAAAGCTTTGCTAAGTCTTAATTATGTCATGTGTTATCATCTAGGCATTTTATGCCTTATGTTATTTCGACTTATGCTAGGTGTGCAATACAATGTGTTGTCATGAGACCCTTAAGTGATTCCTTTCTTTTGCCAATACCATGGTGGAAAATACTTTCCAAGAGTCTTAGAGGACAGCCTTATTGGCCAAGTGCTATTGATACTATATGCCTTTGCAAACCAATGAAGCATGACATGTGTGGGAAGAATGTAGAATATGGTAGGTTGATGGTCAAAGTGCCTTAGAAGCTTTTGAGATCTTTTTCCCATAATATTACATGTTACATTTTATTCCATATTTGAAGATATCATGTAAGTAATCTAAAAATCACTTTCAGCTTGCTTTTAAATACAAATGTAATACATATTTATGGTGGGTCCCTTTGATTTATGCTCAATTGTAAAGTGTTTTGCTAAGTGGTGTTTTATAAATCACTTAACAAAATTGCTATCTTTATTGCTTTAAAAGGCCATGTGTTTTCAAAAACACACATATTGCATGATGGAGAATATGGTCAAGTGTTGAAATAGGACCAATTATGACTTGCAGAGGTGTGGGAAGTGTGAGATACTATTAGACTATTTTGGTGAAGAATGGGGCCAGCTCGAGGTATATTTGTCACACTTTTGGGATGGCTATTGACTTAGCTTGTTTTTTCTCCATGTAGAAGGCATTTTAGAGACTTCTAGAAGGTTCTTTTGGGACCATTTCTGTTTTATCTGAGGATAATCTTCTAGAAGCACATGTGTGGGAGGTTTTGGTGGGTGTTGGTTAAGTATGTTCATTTTTCAACATTTTAGTTCTTTCTTTTTTAGCAGGAGGATAGCTACTATCTTGGAGTTATTTTTTCATGAAGTTGCATTATAACTCAGATATACCTAATATATAGTAAGCACTTTGAATTGATAAAGTAGAGTACTTTTACCTTCTCATTTCCTGTTTCTCATGTATGTTGTTAATGATTGATCAACTTTTTTTGTGAAATCTATCCTTCCTTGCAAGCTTGTCTCCTGTTATGCATCTATTTAGTAGAAGGTGTATCTTTGCAGGTTGTAAGTTGTGTTGTTAGTGGTGTTGTTAATTGTGAAATCTTTGTTTTCCTTTTAATAGAATTATTTATAGACCTTCTTATGAAATATTTATGCAAACTATATTATCAAGTGAGTTGTGTAAGTCCAACTTTGTGATATTAATTCAAATATGATAATTTGTTAACATGTCTAGATTGTTTTGGTGCATCACTTTAGGTTTATTTTCATGCAATCATTACCCTTATCTCAGAAATTCAATAGTTAAGTGATATCAAATAGGGAAGCCAACCCACAATCCAGATGTCTGCTTTCAAATAGGTTACCCACAACCTAAAAGCATTCCAATGTTGGTCAAAATATGCTAAGTGAAATTGGAAAAGCTTAGCAAACAAGGTGCATATTCGGTGTCCCAACAGTTTTGGCAAGCCTGATGGGACAGAATAGTCATTTCAGACTAGAAAAATAGATCAGTTTGCTAGTTTTGATATGCTGCCAGCAATATTTTTATACTTGTAAAGGTCACACCAGCATATTTGGTGCCTCTAAATGTGAAAATTAATGATAGAACAGTGTTGTGACAACTTATGAAATGAATTCAGACAAGGGGAAATTTTGTCCCATTAGAACATCTACAGCTTTCACCACGCTGCAGGAGAGGCAGACCAACAAGGAAGGTTGTTTCATCATGAAAAATAGTTTCAACTCCACCAGCAGTGAGAGTTTCTAGCCTAGTAAGACAACAAAACTTGGTTCTAAACATGGTTGTTCCATGAAATCAAGTTTTTGTGCCATTTAATGGTGGCAGTCCACTTCAATTAGCCCAAAATGATGATATTCCAGTGGCTGCTCTCAAAAGTGTACCATATTTTTCAGGTGAAGATCAAACTACACTAGTTTAGCATATTAAGGACATCTCAAATTTGTGCTCGATGCATCATATAACACAAGAAAATGTTGCCTTGAGGCTGTTAGTGGCATCGTTCAGAGGTAAAGCACTCCAATGTTTTAGGAGTTTAGCAGTCAATTCTATCTGAACATGGGATGAATTGGGAGAGGTACTTTGTAAGCAAGTTGAAGACAAGTATGATAACTTGTCATTAGTGGAGCAGTTGACTCACATTAAATGGGCTCCTCACAAATGGATGACGGATTTTAATTTTCATTTCCAAAGAATGTGTGACAGAATTCTGGGCACTACAAGGCCTACAACTGAGTATCCATTTCTCTATTTTTTGTGAGCTTTAAATAGTGAGGTTGCTATTTTAATACAATCTATGGGCAGAAACAACTTGCCAACAACTTATGACATAGTTGTGAGAACAAAAAATAGCCTAATACAAGCTGGAAGGATTGCCCCTAGGCCTCCTATGCCATTTTTTCCTGATATTCAACCTCCTATAGCTTTGCCACCACCTCAATTAGCCCCTTTACCAATTGTTAACACAAAAATTGCTGCCCAAGGACCATCTCAGGAGCTGTATGAAATTAAAAGTAGCCAATAGAAGATCGAAAAACTTACTTCAGACCTTTGGCAATGAACTTGTAACCCTTAAAAAGCAGCAATTTCAAGGTTTCAAGCCTTGGCAGTCTCAAAATCAAGGTCAAGGACAACAATTTCAAACTAATAAGTAGCCATATCAGGGACATTTACAAGGTGCACAAACAAAATCTGAATCCAAGGCCATTTCAGCCATATAATCCTATTCCAATCAGTATAGCTAGAGATATGGTACCAACTCAAAATAACCTTGCAACAAAATATGACTGGTGCTATCCTTGCAACCAGGCCCATAATCAAACTACATGTTTGAATGGTGTGATGAATCAAGCATTGAAGGTTCAGAATGGCTCAAGTGTGCAGGATGTGCCTAATGGTGAATCGTCCCAACAACAGGAGCTCCCTGCAAGTGACACAACTCTCTTGAATTGGCAAGGAGAAGAGTTTTGTGGAGTAAATAGTGATAGCTCTCCAATAGCAGCCAACACCTAGGCCAAAAAGAGAGCCCTCGAGATTGGAAAAGCAACAAACAAAGACAAAGAAGTTGTTGGACCTTCCAATCCTCACATATCACACATTTTGCAAAGAAATTCACAAGACATTGGTGGTAGATAGCTTGGGAATCAACCCCAACCATCCCACTTGCAAACAGACCTTACTGCTGCAAAGACTCATCAAAAGGTAAACGCTGTTAGACCTTTCAACATTATTGAATCCATGAAAAACATAAATGTGATTATGTTAATGTGGGATTCCCTGTCTATTCCTGGTAAAAAGGACTTGTTGTAATCTGCCTTAGCTGAGGAAGGCATTTCAAATGATATACCAATAGGTCAACCCAAGGTTGTCCTGATGAATACACCTCAAGACAGTAGTAAATAGCCAAGTAAGGATGTCAAACCACCCCCATTTTATGTGTCCTTGATAATAGGAGATAAACTAGTTCACAATTACATGGTGGATTCAGGGGAAAGTAGTTCTATTATGCCCAAACAAATTGTTGATAAGTTAGGACTGAAGTATCAGCCTCTTGAGAAGGGAGTTGTACAATTAGATGGGATACCCATTAATATTGTAGGTGTTATCAAGGGTTTAAGCCTTACCCTACATGCTTGTCCCAATTTCTCCATTCCCCAAGATATCTCTATTATTGACTTACCTCTACATTTTGCTTTATGTCTGTCAAGGGATTTCATTGCCAAGATAAGAGGTTATCTATCATCAGATTGGTCTCATATGGTGTTCAAAACGAGATATGGGACTAAGGTAGTCATTAAATCTAAGCAACTTGCTAGGATCACATTGAACCATATGTTCCAAGTTTGGTTAATGCTAATTGTGCTATTTTTAGTGATTATGAACTTGTTGCTACTCAAGAGCTACAAGCAGAAAGTATACCGGATGCACTACTAAGTGAGTGGGTAGCAAATAATATTATTGACAGCCCAAATGATAACATTGAGGAAACTGGTCTGGGTGTCTGTGCTACATGAACCTAATTCAGTGATTCCAAACCTCGAAAAGGAGGTGGGACAACAATTAGATTAGTAAGACAGAGTATGGAAGATGTTCTTTGATGGTTCTCAAAGCAAGAATGGTGCTAGTGGGGTGCAATTCTTGTGTCCCCATAGGGTGACAAGTACTACTCTACTTTCATATTTGCTTTCTCTTGTACTAACAACACTGCTAAATATGAGGGTTTGGTCCAAGGCTTGGAATGGGCTACTTGCAAGTGCATGGTGATAGTGAATTGATTGTCAATTAGGTGAGAGGTCTACATGTCACTAAGAATGATGTTTTAAAATCCTACAAACACAGGGTGTGGGATATGATAGAAGAGTTTGACACTTTCAATCTAATTTCTATTCCTAGGGGTCAGAATAAGCATGTTGATAGATTGGTTGTTATAGGTGCTCAAGTTGATATTCCAAGTGAAATTAGGAAGGAAAAGTTGCAGTCATATGTTAAAATAGTTATCAGACCTTGTATTTCAGATAATAATGTTCATTGGAAAGTCTTTGAAAGTGATGAACAAGTTTTGAGCTTCATGCTACAAGAAGATGAATTTGCAGTAGTCAACCAAGAGAAGCTCAAACAACAATATGATGATCAAATCATCCAATTGAAGTCCAACAAACTGCCCAAGGGTCTAGTCACCTTGGAATCCATTTTCAGCATAGATGACCAGATTAAAAAGAGTAAAACCAGCATGTAGGTCAAAGAAGAACACTATGAGGAGCTTGAAATCTTCAAAGGTAAGCTCCTTAAAGTTGGAAAAATTTGTTCACCTGCAGATAAGCAAGCTTTTATTGCCCTCTATCAAGAGTTCCAGGATGTATTTACATGGGAATATTCTAAATTGAAAGGCTTTGATCCCCAAATTTCCCAACATACCATAGAGCTTGAGCCAAACTCAAAACCTGTTAGGCAGAAACACAGGCCTCTAAACCCCAAACTTGAGCCTCTTATGGTCAAAGAGTTGACTAAACTGATTGAGGGAGACATCATTTTTCAATCAAACACACCTCATGGTTCTCTAACCTTGTCCCGGTTAGAAAGAAAAATGGTGAAATTAGGATGTATGTTGACTTTAGAGACCTCAATAAAGCCTCGCTAAAGGATCATTATCTGTTGCCCTCAATGGAGTAGATTCTACAAATTGTAGCTGGTTTGGAAAGATTCTCATTACTTGATGGTTATTCAGGTTATAACCAAGTTTTAGTCAAAGAAGAGGATCAGTACAAGACTACCTTCACCACAAAATGGGGCACCATGGCTTATAAAAGGATTCCTTTTGGCCTGTCCAATGTTGGTGCCATGTTTTAGAGGGCAATGGACAGGGCATTTAAAGGTTTCATTCACAAACTAGTACTTAATTACATTGATGATGTAACTATGTTTTCAAAGAAGGCTGATGAACACCTTACACATCTGAAACAAGTATTTCAGAGGTGTAGGGAGTATGGTATATCCCTCAACCCCAAGAAATGTATCTTTGTTGTCCATGAAGGAAAGATTTTAGGACATATTGTGTCAAAACAGGGGGTCACCATTGATCCAGAAAGAGTAAGTGCCATTTTTGATCTGCCCTTGCCCAGCCATAAAAAGGGGCTACAAATTTTTCTTGACAGAATCAATTTCGTCAAAAGGTTTATTCCTGACATTGCCAATCTATTGAAACCACTAATTGCAATGTTAAAAAAGAATGTTAGTTTCAGCTGGACCAAGGAGGCCAAGCATAGTTTTGAAGTCATAAAGGAAGCTTTATTAGCAACCCCTACTTTGGTAAACCTGAGCTTCTCTAAAGACTTTATTTTATATGCTTTTGGCAGCATTGATATAATTTCTGCAATACTGGTACAACACAATGATGTTGGCCTAGAACAACAAATTTCTTTTTTTAGCCAATGATTAGAGGAGTATGAACAAATATATACTTTCGTAGAGAAACATGTACTAGTTTCCATTAGAAGCTTGAAGAAGTTCAAACCCCTGATTTCTAACAGCAAGGTACATTTAATGGTTGCTCACCCAAGTGTGAAGGAATTCTTGCTAAGTAGGGATCTAAATGATAAAAGGGCAGGCTGGATTACAAAGGTTATGGAGTATGATGTTGAATTCAAGATAACAAACCTTGTCAGGGGTAAAGGGTTATGTGAACAACTAGCTACGAAGGTTGAAAATGAAGGAAATGCAAAAATAGAGGCAGTTCTAGTTGCTGATAACGAGCTTGAAGTAGATGTAGCTACAACAGATGCAGGTTGGGTGCAAGATATGACTCACTTTTTGCAAACTGGTGAGTGTCCACTAGGTCTAGATATAGCCAAACAAAGGTATTTTAGACTGTAGTCTATTCCTTATGTTCTGATTGGCAACATTCTTTTTAGAAAGGACATTAATGGCGTCCTTCTGACTGAGATGAATTGATCAACATCAAGTTGATAAAGTACTTCATGAGTTCCATGATGGAATTGTAGGGGGTCATTTTTCCCCAAGAACAACTACATGGAAAATCATGAGAGCTGGCTATTATTGGCCAAGCTTCTTTAAAGATGCCCATGCTTGGGCCAGGAAGTGTGTAAAATGTGCCATTTTTGTAGGCAAAGAGAAGCTGCCAGCTTTACCATTGCAACCTATTCAAGTAGAGCAGCCCTTCATGAGATGGGATATTGATTTCATAGGTGCCATTAACCCACCTTCAAGTGCAGGTCATAGGTGGGTACTTACTACAACCAATTATTTCACATGATAGACTGAAGCAGTGGCTTTGAAGGAAGCCAATGAAAGTGTTGTTTTAAATTTTTATGATGATTTGGTAACCAGATTTGGGGTACCTGAATCAATCATCTCTGATAATGCTTTGGCATTTTTTGGGTTAGGAGTAAGTGATTGGGCTATAAAAAATGGCATCCATCTAAGTACCTCATCAAATTATTACCCTTAAGGTAATGGTTTGGTTGAGTCAACCAATAAAAAGCTGATCAGGATCATCAAAAGGATTTTGGAAGATAACCAAAGAACTTGGCATAACAAGTTAAAGTCTGCCTACTGGGTAGATAGGATAACTCCAAAGAAGTCCATTGGAACCTCCCCTTATGTAATGGTATATGGTAAAGAGGCAAGGATGCCTTTATCAGTTGAGCTTCTAGCTCTTTTTATAATGAACCAGCTTTAAATGTTTGAAAAGGACCCAATGGTTGTCCGATATGCACAGCTAATGGAGCTGGATGAAACCAGAGGTAGAGCCATGAAAACAATGGAGCTGCATTAACTCCAAACCAAGAGGGTGTTTGATAAAAGAGCAACACCCAGGGTGTTCAAAGAGGGAGATGTGGTTCTAAAATGGGATGAATTGAAGAGTAGGCCTGTAAAGCATTCCAAGTTTGATAGCATGTGGAGTGGCTCATTTATCATTACAGAGTGCAAAGAGCACAATGCTTTTCAATTGTCATCAATGGATGGAAAAGCTCTGCCTATCCCAGTCAATGGGATACACCTCAATCTTTGTTTTGAGGTATGATCTAAAACTGCCCTTGTACATATTAGAGTAGATTATGTTTCCACTAAATGCTAATGCACATTAGTTAGGTTTTCTAGTTTTCCCTAAGTGTTTTTCTACATAGTTAGGTGGTAGTTTTCCTTCTGCATTGTTGTTTTCCTTGGTTTTCAAAGTGTTTCTTGCTAGTGTTATGAGTTACAACTATTTGCAATGTTGTTTTCAAGTAGTGTTGGTTTTCTAAGACGCCCCGTGCCCAATGGATAACACAAACGGTAGCTGGTCTCATGTTTAGCAGGAAAACATATAGCATATGTCGCCATAAATGTTATCTGATTTTTAACTTTCAGCTGAAATTAGGTAACTATAGTGTTGTTCTTTTCATTTTGTTTAAACATTTAAAGATAACCCATAAAACTACTAGTTTCAACATGCATGAAGGAGTGGTTGTCAAAGTAAATTAGATTACATATTTGTCCATTTCAATGGTGCATCACAGAAAATGTGAAAGAGAATCATGTATTCAAATGTAATTTCTTTTATTGATAATCATTAAGGTATATGTCCCTCACAAGCCAAGGGAATAGCTCTTGTAGTCAAATGAAAATATGAAACAACTTATACATGAATAAGTAGAAGGAAACAAAAGAGAATGTGCATGTAAGAATGAAACCAATCATTGTCTGTGAATGACTGGTTACAATTCGCTCATTTTCATGTTGTTGCTACCCTGAACCGCTTGTGTCCCTCCCATCTCTGTAGTGCTCCTCACCCTGCATTTGAAGAAAACATGGTGCTAGAGCGAGGCTCTAAGCAATGAATGATTCAATCCTTGCATACACACCTACTTATGCATGTATAAACTAATCCATAAGTGCATTAAACCAAAACATTCAACAATTGTATTTATTTTCTAACTATAAATCCTTCATGTGCAGATTTAGGAAAAGCCTAATTATTGTTTCATTATCAAATCAAATGCAATATGTGGGGTAAATGTGCCTCCCACAAGGGTAGAGCTCAACATGCTTTGAAAGAAAAGGAAATTGAGAAACTTGATCAAAGATTTATTTCTTATCAATGCATTAAATCAATATGGAATCATACCAGTTGATCAACTTTCATTATTAGATTCAAAAGATCCATCATACTATGTTGATATGTCTTTCAATCTTCTTAAGTGGACCCTTGATCCATTTTTATAAAAGGAAGTGATTTTGAAGATGAATCAAGTTCAATTATGCATCAGCTATTTTGAAGATGCATCAAGTTCAATTATGCATCTTTTAAACAATGAGGAAGCATTTCAAGTTGTCATCAAGCCCCTCTCACCATGACCCTATTGGGCAGTCACTCATCACATAGGAAAGTGAGCTATTAGGTCACCCACATATGTGACAGGTGGCTATCAAATAAAATCAAAATGAGGAGACCGTGAATTTGTTATACATAATAGAGAAAAGAGCAATGGCTGAATCAATGACATGGTACAAGTGATTCATAAACAATAGTGTTCATAAGGGGATGCTACAAGACATCCATGAAGGTAGGGACAACAATAATGAATGAGGAAAACAAGCTACCCTATTACACTCTATGCATGATGTTTGAAGGAAAAGTACAAAAAAGACAAAGACATTCAAGAAACATCAACTCTAGTTGACACAGACATGTGTATATCATAAATATTTCATTACAAGAAGTCATGACAACAACGAAACCCTCATATGATGTGATCATTTCCAATTGGACAATCATATACGTTGGCAGGATCAATGTTGGGCAACAATGCATGTAAAGGCAGTGAAGACAAGTTACAAATGACAACCAAGTAGTGATGATTCAAGGAGATACCAATCATAGTGATCTTTTCATGATTACAAGCATGCATTGAAAGGAGTGTCCCATTTTGGGGGTTTGGCTCAAAGAACTCAAGCTTCCTTCAATGTTTTGCAAGAGGAGACTTCCTTTGAGGTTTCTCTTGTATAGTCACTAGCCTTATATTCACAACTCATGCACAAAAAGCATCAGTGGAGTTTTATCACTGCAATATCTAGTGAATGTGTTGAAGTCACTAGTTAAATGGAATACAAGTGGTAACATGGAAGCATGGTGTAGGGGGCAGTCATGTCCCTATGAGGAGTTCAATTTTGAGATTCAGAAATGAATGGTATTTGTGTTACACAGTGTCTGTTAATGGTGATAAGGCACAAATTTTAAAGATTACAGTGAGCCAATGAAAAAGTAGTAAGGAATAAGCAAAATCCAATGTGACCTTGTCAATATACTTTGGAGGAGACATCATTAATAGATGTCTTGAAGAACCATGACAAGGAGCGAAGTCATGAAGTGTGCAGTATCATTGGAGGAGGACATTGCTTATGAAATGTTGATGACAAAAGGATTCACAAATTTGAAAGTCTTGAAGTTGAGAAGAAACAGGGGGCATCTACTCTCTATACTAAGCCATCAACTTATGTTAGTGAGTGATATCAAGGTTTCCAATAGTCTCAAGGGTTGTACTATTCCCAAGTCAAAGTTTTAATGACTATGCAGGACTTTGAGGAAAGTCTAAATAGCCATCAAGGAAATCATGAGCAGTCATAATGCTAAAAGGTTAGTGGCAGTCTCACATGGTGGTTTCATTAGACAAGTGCTTGTCACTAATGGCAATAGGTTGATAGGCTTTTACAAAAATAAAGGGTTTCAAAACAAGCTTCATACCAAAACCATAGATGGAAACAAAACTTTAGTTCCAATAGCAGTGCACTGTCATCAATGAGAAATACTTGCTTAATGGAATCATGATGTGAGACAAGCAATCATAACCTTTAAAGGAAATCATAAAGGGTGGATAGTCATTGGGAGATAATAGTAAAAGTTCATGACAGTAGGTGGTAGGAGATTCCAAGACAATGCAGGTGTTAGAAAGGAGAGACTGGGAATTAAGGAGAAAAATGCACAGTCTCTAAGGTGGCAAGATAGTCATTGTCAAAGGAGGGTAAAAGGCAGTCAATGGAAGTGACAGTCAAAAATGCTATAATGTTGTTATGGAGGACAACATAGAAGTCAGGTCTTTACATCATTAACAGTTCCTATGTCAGGTGCCTCTTGTTAAAAATATTGCTAAGGATGTATCCTCCAGTTGCCTTTAATGCAAAGCTAATATATACTTACAAATGAAGCAAATATTGCTTAATGGTTTGAGCTCTGTTGTTATTGATAGTCATTTCTACCCTTTCTGCCAATTGTCATCACTATCTTGCAATAGCTCTATATCCAACTGGATACATGGCCAAAGCTATAATGCAACAACACAAAAAGATTATCAAATATTAGTGATGCCTTGGTTTGGATCGCCCTAACATAGCACACAGCTATAGGGACAATACTAAGGGAGTGAATGGGACAACAATGCAATGATCCCATGAATGGCACAACAACAAGTAAGCTATAGGGAAGTGTTTTATTGTGGAACAATGGATAGGTGTATCTCTTCTTCCAACTGTCCACCTCTCAAGGAGTCTCATTGAATTTGAAAAGGTTTAGTAATGAAGCTGGTTATGGTCATATGATTTCCACAATCTGGTTTCTCATTAAAGTTTCTAATGCCTCTTCTAAATCATGTTCAAGAATCAAACACAATTTTACAGGTTACTTTACAAAAAGTTTTGAAATCATTGGATATAGTCCCGAGTAAGGCCATGGAACTTGTAAGAGATATGGTCCAACATGTAGCAGTGTCAAGGCACTATTAAAAATTTGTTGCATGTCTCACAATGTTCCACTTCTTGAGCTCAAAAGACCTTATTCCATACTCCATTATTGAGGTAATTATATCATTTTGTTCCAAAAAGAAAAGAAAGATCATTTAGATGATAGTGTATCTACAGATTAAGTGAAGATGAAACTTCATAATAGTGCATCTTTTTCATGGGCCAAGCAAAATGAATATCAACAAACTGAAAAGGAAAATGTAGAGATTATAAAAGAAAGCATTCTACAAAAATGAAAATCCATTCATGCATCATGGCAGGCTGTGGTATGGAGTGGCCTTTTTCTTGCAAATATAAAAACCCACTTGGGATTTTGTTCAAATGGAGCTCAACATTGCTTTCTTTTTACCAAAAAGATGAAATAAACTTGCAAAAATCATCTATTTCTTGCAACAATTTTGAGCCTATACAAAAATCCAGTGACCCATTTGGGTTCTTTGCAAACAGTTAAGGAGTTCAACAAAATGAATGCTACGGGAAACCCAAGTAGGGGTTTTTTCTCAAGATGCAAGAAAAAGACAGAAAATAACAAATGCAAGAAAAACCCAGTTCACATGATGAGTGTTGAGCCACATTCCAGTTTTAAAAAGCTTTGCTAAGTCTTCATTATGTCATATGTTATCACCTAGGAATTTTATGCCTTATGTTATTTTGACTTATGCTACGTGCAATACAATGTGTTGTCATGAGACACGTAAGTGATTCCTTTCTTTTGCCAATACCATGGTGGAAAATGCTTTCCAAGAGTCTTGGAGGATGACCTTATTGGCCAGGTGCTATTGATACTATATGCCTTTGCAAACTAATGAAGTATGACATGTGTGGGAAGAATGTAGAATATGGTAGGTTGATGGTCAAAGTGCCTTAGAAGCTTTTGAGAGCTTTTTGCCATAACATTACATGTTACATTTTATTCCATATTTGAAGATATCATGTAAGTAATCTGAAAATCACTTTTAGCTTGCTTTTAAATACAAATGTAATACATATTTATGGTGAGTCCCTTTGATTTATGTTCAATTGTAAAGTGTTTTGCTAAGTGGTGTTTTATAAATTACTTAACAAAATCACTATATTTAATGCTTTAAAAGGCCATGTGTTTTCAAAAACACACATACTGCATGATGGAGAATATGGTCAAGTGTTGAAATTGGACCAATTATGACTTGCAGAGCTGTGGGAAGTGTGAGATACTATTTAGACTATTTTGGTGAAGAATGATGCCAGTTGGAGGTATATTTGTCACACTTTTGGGATGGCTATTGACTTAGCTTGTTTTTTCTCCATGTAGAAGGCATTTTAAAGACTTCTAGAAGGTTCTTTTGGGGTCATTTCTATTTTATCCAAGGATAATATTCTAGAAGCACATGTGTGGGAGGTTTTGGTGGGTGTTGGTTAAGTATGTTCATTTTTGAACATTTTAAGAGTTCTTTCTTTTTTAGCAGGAGGATAGCTACTATCTTGGAGTTATTTTTTCATGAAGCTACATTGTAACTCAAACAGACCTAATATACAGTAAGCACTTTGAATTGATAAAGTAGAGCACTTTTACCCTCTCATTTTCTATTTCTCATGTATGTTATTAATGATTAATCAGCTTGTTTTGTGAAATCTATGCTTCCTTGCAAGCTTGTCTCATGTTATGCATCTATTTAGCAGAAGGTGTATGTTTGTATGTTGTAAGTTGTGTTGTTAGTGGTGCTGTTAATAGTGAAATATTTGTTTTCATTTTAATAGCATTATTTATAAACCTTCTTATGAAATATTTATGCAAACTGTATTATCAAGTGAGTTGTGTAAGTCCAACTTTGTGATATTAATTCAAATATGATAAGTTGTTAATAGGTCTAGATTGTTTTGGTGCATCACTTTAGATTTTTAACATTAGGTTTATTTTCATGCAATCCTTACCCTTATCTCAGAAATTCAATAGTTAAGTGATATCAAACAGGGAAGCCAGCCCACAATCCGGAGGTCTGCTTTCAAATAGGTTACCCATAACCTGAAAGCATTCCAATGTTGGTCCAAATCTGCTAAGTGCAATTGGAAAAGCTTAGCAAATAGGGTGCAGATTTGGTGTCCCAATAGGAATATGGAGCTTAAGAGGAAGCATCTAGAATTTTGACAATGAAAATAGGGCTCATCATCCCACGATGCAGTTACCTAAGGCACTCCCATTTCATAGGTATCACCACATTAAATACACTTTACGTATAAACAACCTTAACCATTCCATTTAAAATACTAAGCTTGAAAAATTTTACATACCAAAACCCCTTTGCCCAAGTCAATCGCACACAAAAAGCCTAGAAGACCCTGACTTTTCTAAAGACATCAATGTTAGAAGCACCATTGGATTCTCTGTTTGGGTTACCCAATCATAGCGGGTCACGCCTACTACAAACCAAATACAATTTATCTATACCCTCTACCAATCATTATCAGAATACTCTTCGCATTTGCATTGTTATAGATAATTAATCTATTGTCATACTAAATGATTGAGATAAATGTTCGCAATAGGCCTAATTGTGAGGGTCAACCCTTCCTGTCAAGCAGGTTTTCCCTTACTGTTATCCATGGAAAATCGCGCCTTAAATATTAAGCATATTTTATGCTTGGCGAAAATATCTAGGCTAAATATATATGGAAAATTTGAACATGTAAATATAGCTATATGTCTCTCAAATTTAAGCGCTTGTCTCTTCATAGTATATTGAGATATAAAATATTTATCAAGTATCTTTATCTTTGAAATAAGAAAGGAAGGGATATAATGATTTTATAAAAAAATGTTTTATGAATTGAATATTATAAACAAAGAATTATATAAATATATTAAGTTTTTAGTTAAAAAATAAAAAAAATGTATTAATTTCATTTGCATTTTCTATACTTTCGATTGAGAAATATTTTTTTTCAAATCAATTTTTTAGTGTTATGGGAGATATGTCTTCTTCCCTTGAGACGTGTCTCGTAGATTGGTATGCGTCTCTGGTATTAGAGACATTTCTAGAAACATCTCCAATAGCTTGGAAACTTGACACACTATCTCCCAAGTCTCCCGATGTCTCCTAGCAAAAAATTTGGCATCTCTTATGAAACTTTACTATTGCTCTTGTTTTCAAAGTTCAATGTCATGATATTTTCTATTTATGTTATTAATTTATTAATTTATATTTATATTAAAAAAAATGGTGTCTCCAAGTACCCTCTCTTCTTCCCACCCCCGTCCCCTATTTTCAAAAAAAATAATTCCAGGTACTAGTACTAATCTCCTAACA
This sequence comes from Sequoia sempervirens, assembly GCA_007258455.2. Lineage (NCBI taxonomy): Eukaryota > Viridiplantae > Streptophyta > Pinopsida > Cupressales > Cupressaceae > Sequoia > Sequoia sempervirens. Next base: position 25,140 of record VDFB02000855.1, on the reverse strand, counting down.
ACTATGCAATTTTTCATCCTATCTATTGCAAAGTGAGAATCATAAAAATTCAAGTGGAGTATGGATGGGTTGGTATGTGTATCATAGATTACATCCAATTAGACTAGACATAAATGCAGATCTCAATTAGTAACTCTATTTAATTAGAAATATATAGACCATATATTTATTTTGAAAGTTGGTAAGAAATACAAATTATGAAATTTCATTGTACAAATTGTATATAAATATATGTGAAACACATTAATTTAAACTAGATAACATTTGCTACATTTGTGAGGATTTTTAGTGAATGTCTTGCTACTTTTGCAATAAAAAGACTTTTTTTTTTTTAATTCAAGGGGTAAACGCTTTTGACCAGAGCTATGAACCGGATACAACCATTCAACAATACCACCCCAACGGGGTTTGAACCTTTGTGGCAAGAACAACAATACCACCTATAAACCATCACACCATGCCATCACCGGCTTTGCAATAAAAAGACTATCAATATGCTTAATCTATAATTTAGTTTTGTAATTAGTGGGTACTATATGTTAGATAGCCTTCCATATTTATATACTAGCAAGGAAGAGAGCTACGGAAAATATGTATTAACAAGGCTAAAAAGGAAATTATCTCTTTATTTATATTTATGACATATTTTTAAATGTATCTCATATTTGTGTGGTGTTCCTCCCCTATCTAAGATCAACCCTCTTATCCAATACCATACAAAATTGATAAGTAGAAGGTATTTATTGTGGTTAGTTCCTAATAAAACATCATAACAACACAAAATGACTAGAGCGTCAAATAGTTTTTTAAATTTTTCTCACACATATAACTCATTTTTTGCATTTTCTTTCAAATTTAACTTTATGTTCTCCATCCTCACATGGTTGTCTATTATGTAATTATTCAATTCAATTTGTGTAGAAAAATGAACCCTAATCAATTTTCTAATTTTGTATATATTTTCATTGCTTTTCTACCAAAAAGAAAATCTTGATTCCCAACTTTGCAAGGCTTGCTTATAAGATTCTTCATGTTCACAAATAATTTTGATTGGTAAGAGATGTTTGGGGAACACACATTTTCTAACAAGTCAAATTTGAAACTTTTCTAACTAACACACATGTTTCTTTTATTAGCAAGACATATTTTAATTATTGTTGTAGAATGTGGATTGTTCAATTTACCAATATAATTTGATAATAAAAGTGGCATCATAAGTTTAGCATGGAAGTGGATGATTATGAAAATAGATAGCCTAATATTATGGTTGGATGTTGATAAAAATAGAAAGGGAGGCATCCAATTTATATACTTTTCATGGAGGAAATGAAGGGCTAGGATGCAAAGTTAATAGAGAGATAGGATTTTAAGAAGATGGAGGCATTGATTGAAGGGTTAGTATTATGAAAAATGTCACAAAGGTAAGAGAGAAGAAACCAAGTGTTCCATGATGTAGAAGGAAAGGCATGTTCACAAATGTGTGAGAAAGATGATGCATGTATATATAATATATGCTCACACATGTGTAAGCAAAGAAGTGGAGACATGGTGGACAGCTAAGAAGGCTCCATGCTAGCATGCTCACACATATGTGAGCATGGAGTGGGATGATTCATGCTTACAAATGTGGGAGAACAAAGTGTGGTTGATGTGAAAGTCAAAGATGCTTTCACGAGGGCATGCTCACACATGATAAAAAGATTAATTTGAGGTGGCATGCTCACACATGTAGAAGCATGTGAGGAGAGGAGACACATGAAAAATTATGAAATTTTTTATTTTGATCCATGTGATGATATTCGATGGCTAGGATTGAAAGTTGGAAGATTAGGTGATCTAGATTTAAAAATTAAAAGAAAATTTAATGGGGGATTAATTAGCTTTAATTAATTAATCGGTATAATTAATTAATTTAGGCAAATTAGGGATTAATTTTATTTCATTAAAATGATTTAATTAATTAATATTAGGGAGGAAACATAAATTAAATTTGGAAAGAGTAATTAATTTAATACTAAATTAATTAATTAATTATAAGAATATGGGATAGTGACAAATTATGAGAATAATTAATTAACTATTTATTTATTTGATGAAAACATGATGAATCAAGAGTCAACAGAGATTTTTAGATGTCTATAGTTACATAATGATAGAATATTTAGTACCAATACTAATACACAAAATTTCTAAAGATATTCATATAAGGATAAAATTAAATTTTAGGTGTGGTTACTTTCTATGAATGGTTTCTTACTTTTTTTGGATACAATACATAAAATAAGGTAATATGCAATTGTCAATTTTATGATTTAACAAGGGGCCCATAGTGGCTAGTGTTTACCATTGCAAAATGTTTGAAGCTATAAAAAATAATAAGTTTTGTTAATATCTAGTTAATTCCATTGTACTAGGGTGATCCCACAATACTGGTTTACAATTTTTGGCCAAACTAGACATTGAACTAATTTTTTTTAGCTAAATCTTCACTTTTGGGAACCTATAGCGGCTAAACCGAGAGGAATTTGAAGATGATGCAAACTAGTGATTTGTGACATTTTGTTTGTAGATTCTAAATATATTTTTTTGAAAATTTTTGGAATCAAATTGTACCTCTTTTTTCATCTCCTTCGAAAACTAGTTTTCAACAGTAAACACCATTTTTAAAGAGTGGTGTTACTATCTAACACATAAATTTTTTTCTATGAAGGATAAAATTCTAATTTTTTCGATTTTAGATTTTTAATTTTAATATCTAGTGCATGGAATTGATTTCATACCATTTCATTGAATTTTTTTTCTTAATTAAGTTTCAAAGTCCAACCAATTACAATTTAGACATGATTTATTGGCTAAAACATAAATTGTTTTGTATGTATTGAAATTCAATTTTTTTTCTGTTGGATCAAGGACATCAATATCTAGGTGCACTAATATTTTTCATTTTTTTTTATAATCTGCTATTTTTCCACATGTGCAGAACAAAGAGCTTGATTTTTGGTGAAAAGCCTACATTCACAAGAAACAAAAAATAAATATAATACTAAAATTGAATTTATTAAAAATTATACTTTATGGGAAGCTTATAATAAGGACTATATACTTACAAAAAATAAATTTTAAATGAATTCATTTGATCCCCCAAAAGGTAAATCAAAAGTGGTTTTTTATCAACATTTTGATAGGTGTAAAGAAGACTCTGTTATAGGTATGGTTTAATACTAATGGGGTTCTATCCAAGGGGGTTTGATCTAAGGTGGTTTGATCAAACCCTCTTCAAATGGAATCCCTTAAATGAAATTTTCAAGGCTTAAATCATTTTATTTTCTAAACATATGTGATTTTGACAAAAATCAGGATCTCCCAGAAATTGCAAACCAGTATTGTGGGATCACCCACTATGTTTGAAAATTAGTTTTTAATATTATTATAAGACCTATAAATTCATAGAATAATGCAGTGCATTCACCAATATAAACACTAATAATATCTAGTGCATAATATTAAACACTAGTTATAACTTGAAGCTTTAGTGCATGGATATATGTTTTTCTAATTTTGATAAATATATATTTTTAAATAAATATTAAAATGTGCATGAATCAAAAAATAGTTGCTTCCATGGGACGTAAACTTTCATATTAAATATTTATCTAAAATGGAAAAAAATACCATCTTGAAATAGATTCTTTTATCTAGTGCATCATATTTTAAAAAAAAAAATTAATAAGTTTTAGTATTTTTCCTTGGCATGGTAATCAACCTAATATTTTGTGCTGATAGCCTTCTTTTAGTAAAAATAAAAATAAAATATAAATAACAATTAAACTATTAAAATAAATATATTTCTGAAAACTACACTTATGGATCTCCAAAAGGTTATTTTTTTATATTTAAAAAAAATGTTATTTACATTAGTAGGAGTTATTGAAACTTCAAGTTTTTCAAATAAATTTTTCTTTTGGTAAATTGGACTCAAAGTGGTGCTCCATATATTTTTAGCCAACAATTTTAGTTGAAAAAGTTGTGGAAGTATTTAACTTAGCTAGAATAAATTTGACTAGATGATATGTTTGACCAAAATTGATTTTTATATAGAAATACTTAAATTCAATTATGCTAATAAGTTGGTTAAAAGTGTGACACAGCTTTGTGCTTTTACCTTGCTGGGTAGTTTTCTCACCTATCATTATTTTTCATGCCTTTATAAGGAACTCTATATTTTATGTATTTCATCTCATCTCGAATAGAATTTCATCTTTGGTGAAATAGATTCGTGTGTTGCTTCTCTCGCTTTTCATGAAGATCTATTTGTAGGCTATGATTTTGGGCTTAGTTGTTGACACCAACATGGGATCAGAGCCAACCACTCTATAATCCTTCCTTTGAGATTTTTCATCGGAGGTTGTTTGAGATCATTTATTTTATTTTTCTAGCATTTTCAAATTTTCAAATTTCAAAGTTGCATATTTGTCAATTTTGCTTGTTGATTCAATTCTATGTATGAAGTTGTGGATGGCTGGCTGGAGGCACCATTGGCATTGATTTCCATTGAAGGATTCTTTTTGTATTAAGGGATAGATTTCTTGTTGGCAGAAATTTTTCCATTGAAGCCATGGTTAAGGTTTTTGGGCATCGATTTTTTTGATTGCCTTGAAGTCTTTGCTCTAGTGCCTTGCTTGCTATGTGAAGAAGCCTGAGTCCATTGTTAAATCAGGCAATATATTGTTGAAAGGCGAGCGATCACCTTGTTGTTGCGGTTGTTTCCTAAATTTTTCACCAATCTGCCCAATTCCTTTTACTGTCATCGTATTTTCATCGAAGAAAGGATTGTGGGGTTTTTTCTTTATTGAAGGTTAATTCTTCCTTGGAGGCATTTGAATTTTGCAAAGGGAGGTGCAATTTCAGTTTACCTACTAAGAGGGTCGATTTCCAGTTGAAAAGGTTTTTAAAACTTTCAAGCATATGCAAATTGGTTGTGCAGAGTTTCCACGACCATTTCCAGCGTCCTCCTTGCTCATGCTAGACTGGGAGTTTATATAGGAGTTTCCTTTTGCATTGAGTGAATTTCCTCTATTTCTAGGTAGTGGTTTGTTTTTGCAAAGGAGTAATCTCTGTTAGAGGCCGGCTCACTGCTATGCAAATTAGAGGCAATTTTTTGCTATTGCAAATTTGTTGACTGGAGTACATTTCCTTGTTATTTGGATGCACTTCACTGGAGGACAAAATTGGTATCAAACCTTATATTTCATAAAGTTTTTCCTGAAATATTTAATTTTAGGGCTCTTCTAAAACTGAGAGGAAGTGGGCCCAAGTTGGTTTTGAAGTTGTTCTAGGAGGCTTTTTTTTCCCTATAAGAAGTCTATTATTCTCTTTGAAGGCCTTTTCATTTGATATTGCATATGCTAGTGGTCAATTATGTGCTGGGAAATGTAGTTTTCAAGCTCAATTCATTGTTGAGAAGGGGAAAATCTTTGTTGTTGAGGTGGTTTCTCTTTTTTTTTGCGATTTGAAGATGGTTGTTTGTGATTAGAGGGTGTTTTTTTTGGAGATGCGTTCTTTTATTTTTGTGGATTGTTGTGGAGGCCAATTAAAGCCTCAAACCATTTGGCATTGTGCTCTTTGGAGGAAAATTCATTGAAAGCATGGATTTTCTTTGTCCAGGTTGATTCAACCAAAAAGGCAATATTTTGGATGGAGTAAGGAGTTTTCTTTCTTGCTATGCATTATTTCTTTGCTAGGTGAAAATCCTAAATAAGATTTCCTCCATTGTCAGGCATGTAAAAAGATTCAATTTTTTTTAACATTTGGTTGCAAACTTTTGTCCCACACTGGTGAGATATCCACAAAAGACATAGATCTTTTTTATACTCCAGTGTCTTCATTGCTTTGTGAGTCAAGGCTCATGTGGAGATTTTGGTGGTGACTTGATCATTCATTTTGTGTAAAGAGATTGGTGGCGACTTGCAATGATTTTGGGTAGTATTTTGTGAAAGTGCTACTCCTTTTTTTAAAAAATTGCCATTTATTAAGAGTTTTTTGCCTCAAATTTTGTGTTTTTTTTATAAAAGTTTGTTTTGGGGAATTGCAAATTGTTGGTTCTAATCATTTTGGGGGGTATAAGTAGCGTATTGGTCCCTTTGTAGTCATTTGCACATCATGTCACCAAAAATTGAACCACTTACCCCACACAACTACCACACATGGAAGCTCAAAATGACACAATTTTTGCAATCTCAGGGTCTTTGGAAAATGTTGGATGTTGAACGAGTATGTGTAGGATAATGATGGGTATGTGTAGGGTATGTGGTTGACTTTTTTTTACCCAAAATTGATGAAATGAAAATGGTTTTTAATGGAGATTCTCAACTTTCCACCAATATAAATTATGCTTTACTTTGAATTTAATAAATAATTATTATTCATTTTCTATTTGAATTATGACTAAAATCCTGATTGATAGGCTGATTGAAAAACATCTATAGATTTCAAATGGTATCACATTTTTTGAATCTGAAACATGCATTACATTCTATGCTTCACATACTATAGGATTAAAAAAAAATGAATTTCATGAAGTTTTGACCAAGTTAAGGTGGTCAGACATACAATTTTTTATATTTTTTAAAAGTTGTAATAAAAAATTCATAATTAATTATTTACTTAGAAAAAATTTACAAAAAAATATGCATCACATCGGGACATGAGTCCTCTCCTTATATCTAAAATCTTATAAAAAATATTATCATTTTATTGTGGCTAGGGTGGTTAGACAGACACCTACTTCTTATTTTTTCCTTGAAATTTAAGTACTATTGCTTTGAAATTTCAAATTTTCACCAAATAGATTTTTTTTAAATAAACCTAGTAGTTTAGAAACTACATTCAATTTGCTACAAATTCTATTTTTACATAGTTTTGAAATAATATAGATAGCTTATTCAATTTTTTACGTCAAGTTGCCTAACTCCGATTTTTCTAAATTGTTCGCCACTTAAGGGCCTATTTTTTTCTATGATGATCCTCCACATACCCCAACCCAAGTTCACTAAGGATTTTGAGAATTTTTCCCATCGCAACAAAATGGATGAGGCAAAAGGACTCATAGGTCTCCATGTGTCTAATAATTTGTTGTTTCATATTGCAAAGTGTACAAAAACTAGAGAGGTGTGGGATAAGCTTGCTAAGTTGTATGGTAAGTTCAATCAATTCAAAATCTTGCAACTTGAAGCCGATCTCACCACTCTCTCCCTAGATGCCTTGCCCACTATTCAAGATTTCCTTGTACATTTCAAATTAATTTTGTTGTCATAGTTGAAAGGATGTGATCATGCCAAAAATGAGCAGGAGTGTATTTTCTCGATCTTGTCAAAACTAAGAAGTCCCTTTGAAGTGTTTGCTTCTACCTTCTATTCTACTATGGATGCCATGGGAGAAGATCATAAGATGCCTTCATTTGAGGATTTTTGTGATAGATTGACTAGGGAGCAGGCCAAGTTGATTCAAATAGATGCTCTTCCTAAGAGTCATGCCTTGATGGCTCAATCTTCAAGTGGCAAGAATAAGAAAAAAAATAAGGATTCTAATTCTAATGAGAAAGTTAAGGATCCTACTCCTGAAACCAAAAACTCTTCCAAAGAGGAACCATCACAAAAGAAGAAGATCAAATGTGCTTATTGTAAGAGATATGGATATGATGAGCATAGGTGTTATACTTAAAATATTGATGAGGTTACTCATCTTCTTTAGAATAACATCTTGCTGCCCTCATCAGAGCCTCCTTCTTTTTCTGCATCTCCATCTACATCAGCATCCAAACCAACATAGATAGGGAATGCAAGATTTTCTAATGGCATGAAAGGTAAAGCACTCTTGGCTTCCACTATTCCTAAAAATGGGAAATGGTTTCTTGATTCAAGTGCAACTTATCATATTGCATCTTCTATGGATATGTTCTCTTCTTTTGATCCTTGTAGTTCACCTAACATTTTGATGGGTAACAATACTTTCATGAAAGTTTGAGGAAAAGGTTTTGTTGATATGGGTGAAGGATCTTTTAATGATGTTTTCTATGTACCCTCCTTGACCACTAATCTTCTTTCTGTATATCAAATTACTCATAGTGCACAAGGTAAGATAGTTGAGTTCACTACTGATCATGTATACATTCGAGACATACAAACTAGAGATATCATTGCTATAGGGGTGGTGGATCATGCATCTTGCTTATATTCTTTCTCTCATTTTATTCTTGATGATGATGTTTCTTTGGCTGATGTTCATACCATTCTATCAAGGGTGAATCATGTTTGTGAGGAGAAGTTTGATCACTTGAATCTTGGTGTTCTTGATACTAGTGTTGAGATTCCTCCTCCTTCACCTCCTTCTTCTTCAAATTTGAGTTCTTCTCTTGAGTAGGTTGGTCATAGTTTTTTAGATCTTGCTCTATTGGATGAGTATTTAGTAGGCATCTCATATTTGTTTGTGGAGTCTCATGTAGATTTGGGAGACATACTCGAGGGTATTTCTCTCCTCTTTGATGAAAGTTTCAGTGTGGTTGTTGATACATCTATATTGTCTTTGGAGATTGACATTGATGAGCCTTCACTTGATTTGTCACATTTCTTGGTTGTTTTTTATCATGATTATGTGGTGGATAATGAATAATGAATTGTTGATTTGGGTATCTTTTTCCATGCTGGGTAGTTTTCTCACCTATCATTATTTTTCATGCCTGTATAAGTCACTATGTACATTATGTATTTCATCTCATCTCGAATACAATTTCATCTCTGGTGAAATAGATTCCTATGTTGCTTCTCTCGGTTTTCGTGAAGATCTATTTGCAAGCTATGATTTTGGGCTTAGTGGTTGACACCAACACAAAGATTAAGTAGATGCAACCAAGTTGCTTTGTTCCTACAACTCTTCATATCAATGAAGACAATACTATGCCATCCAAACTAATCCTAAACTAGATTATATTATGTGACATGATTTTTTATTTATTAAATTCCATACAATATGTTTACTTATATCTTATTTACAAAATTGTCTTAAAAATAAAAGTGATAATATAAATTTTCTCTTAATTAAATATAAATTGGATATAACTTACATTATCTTTATATATACATAAATAAAAGATTTAAATATAAATAATAAAAATTTAATATTATATTATAACTGATATAATATATTAATATGATTCTATTTTTCTATAAATACTATAATATTATATAATTATTAAATATTTAAAATATATTTGAATAAAATAAATAAACTATTAAAAACCATTTTTACATTGAACCTTAATTGTTAACTCATTACAACATTTCTTATAAAAAAAATTAACTTATCTAATACCAACAAACATAGTAAACTTAACCATTAGTTTCCTAAATTTATTTCCTCCATGCTGGACCACTGGCTCATGACATTGGCTTTCCTCTCCCCTATTACATTGGTAAACGTAAATAAATTATTTTTTTCACTGAAATAAAGCTCAAAAATTAAATACAAGAACAGACCAATAAAGGACATTGAAAATGCAACAAACAGTCGATGTCTAATCCTACAGTATGCACCTAACCGAGAACCTAGAACCTGCTCTTTGTCAATGAGTTTCATGACTCCTCTCAATTTACCTTGATTTAAGATTTTACCTTCAATTTTGATACAACTTCAAAGATAAAGATACGACAATTGAAAGAAATGGTAGCCCACATGGAGCAAGTGGTACATTTTTTTTGTAACAATCTGCTTATCAATTTTAAACTTTCTTTGAAGTTGCTTGTAAAACTACTCAGGTTGAAAAATCTGCTTTTCATTTTCAACCAATTTAACCGAGAATACCATAGAATATGAAAAGGGAAGGTGTGTTATTGGATAAAATAAAATCTCGTAGGATTCTTTACTTTTCAACTTGCTTTTTCTGGGACCTCTTTTCCATTCTCATAAGGAATACTTAATCAATTTGAAGATATTTATTTTGACAAGTAGTGGTGGAAGGTATGTCACTGAATAAAATAAAATCTTGTGTTAGAAAATAGGAGTCCTTACTTTTAAATTGTCTTAGTCAAATTATACCTGTTTTCCTGCAACCTTCTTCAAATTACTTTTAGATTGTATTAGTCAAATTATACTTATCTTTTCTGGGACCTGCTAATTTGAAGATATTTCCTTTGACTAGTAGTAGTGGAAGTATATTACTGAAAATAAAAGTTCTTGGTTTTTTAGATTACATTAATCAAAGTACACCTATTTTTCTTATGACCTGCCTCCTATTCCCATAAGAATACTTCATCAATTTGAATATATTTCCCTTGACAATTAGTAGTTAACAACTTACGTCAAGGTTGATTTGTCCAATCTAGGAATATAGAGCTTACAAGGAAGCATCTGGAATTTTGACGACGAAAATGGGTTTCATCATTCCACGATGCTCACACACCAGTTATCTGAGGCACTCCCATTTCATAGGTTTCACCACATTAAATACACTTTACCTATAAACAACCTTAACCATTCCATTTAAAATACTAAGCTTGAAAGATTTTACGTACCAAAATCCCTCTGCCCAAGTCAATCGCACACAGAAAGCCTAGAAGACCCTGACTTTTCTAAAGACATCAACATTACAAGCGCCACTGGATCCTCTGTTTAGGTTACCCAATCATAGCGGGTCACGCCTACTACAGATCAAATACAGTGTATCTGTACCCTCTACCAATCATTATCAGAATACTCTTCGCATTTGCACTGTTACAGATGATTAATCTATTGTCATACTAAATGATTGAGATAAATGTTCGCATCAGGCCGAATTATGACGGTCAACCCTTCCTGTGAAGCAGGTTTTCCATGGAAAGTCGCCCTTTAAATATTAAGAAAAGATGGTGTCTCTAAGTACCCCCGTCTTCTATTTTCAAAAAAAAATTGTACCAGTACCGATACTAATCTCTCATACCAATACCAGTACCAGTCTCTTGGAAACTATGAAATTTTTCATCCTATCTATTGCTAAGTGAGAATCATGAAAATTCAAGTGGAGTATGGGTGTGTTGGTATGTCTATCGTAGATTACATCCAATTTGACTAGACATAAATGTAGATCTCAATTAGTAACTTAGTTAATTAGAAATAGATAGACCACATATTTATTTTGAAAGTTGGTCAGAAATATAAATTATGGATGTTCATTGTAGAAATTGTATATTATCTATGTCAAAATACATTCATTTAAAATATTAAATTTGCTACTTTTGTTGCTAGGATTTTTAGTGAAAGTCTTCCTAGTTTTGCAGTAAAAAGCCTACCAATATGCTTAATCTATAATTTAGTTTTGTAATTAGTGGGTACTATGTTAGATAGCCTTCTATATTTATATACAATTTTGGTGGCTTTTGTTTTCAATTATTTCATCTATAAAGGGAGAAAGCTAGGGAAAACATGTATTGACAAGGTTAAAAGGGGAATAGTCTCTTTATTTATATTCTATGACATGTGTTTAAATGTATTTTTTATTTGTGTGGTGTTCCTCTCATGTCTAAGATCAAACCTCTTGTCCAATAAAGCACAAAATTGATAAGAGGTATTTCTTGTGGTTAAATCCTAATAAAACATCGTAACAATGCAAAATGAACGGTGGGCAACGGAAGAAGTGGGCCTCACGGGTTAAACCCAATGGTAAGTCTTTCTTTCCCCCAGTGTGTAATATCTCCAACCCTTCAGCTGGTAAATTTGCAATCTCTATTCCTGACAAGATCATTGATCATAATATCGCAATAATGGAAAACTCCCTGGTTGGCAAATTCATGGGCCAAAGGCCAAATATTGAGATTGTTAGGGATTTCGTCAAAAAAAAATGGAGAACAAATGGTAGTGTTTCTGTTGCAACCCTCCCTAAAGGGTTCTTTGCTTTTGAGTTCTCGAACTTGGATGATATTAAGGCTGTTAGATGCGGAGGACCATGGGTTGTTGGGAAATCCACTCTTGCACTTAAAAAATGGTCCTCAAACTTAGATCTATCGGATTCCATCTTTGAGAATGCTCCGGTTTGGGCTAGGCTTCATGGTCTCCCTCTGGAATATTGGAATGAGGATGTGTTCAGGGGGATTGCAAGCTCCTTTGGGGAGCTCTTATCAATTGATCCCATGACTGCTGTTAGAAGGAGACTGGTGTTTGCCAGAATTTGTGTTGGTGTCTCTCAGGATGCTGATCTCCCCTCCTCTGTTGAGATCCTTTCGAAACTTGGCTCTTGGTCGCAAGCTATTGAGTTTGAGACCATCCCTTTCGCATGCTTCAACTATAGAAAATCTGGTCATTGGGTGAAGCATTGCCCCATGAAGGTAGTTAAAGAAACGGAAAAACCCAACAGGGTCTCTAAAGCTGTATGGAAAAAGAAGCAGGAGGAAAAATGTGTAACGGAGATAGTGGGAAAGGCTGCTGATTCCCCTGACATCCTCTCAGGTGAAGCTGGTAATGTTGGCCCCACTGTCCTGGCCCCTAAAGTTCTTGCCTCTGAGTTTAAGGCTGGCCTTCAGGATAAAGGAGAAGGTTTGGACTGTACTGTTGGTACCTTGGCTCTAAGAAATATGGATGGATCTCAACACAAGATGTCTGAAGAAGCTGGAAATGAAAGCTCTGCCACCCAGATCCCCCAAGGTTTGTTTCTGGAACTTATTGTTGATTCTCAGATCAAAGAGGATAGTGTGGAATGGGAAGCAAGGAATTTAGCCCTTAGTAAATCAGATGATTCTTTTACTTCGGAGAAGAGCCCCCTTTTTTGGAACCCTATGACGCCAGGGCTGGATGATATTTCTTCTCAGGGTCTCTCTATTGAGGTAGGCATTCCTTTGGTTGTGTCTCCGACTAGGACAAATATCCCGGGAGCTGAATATTGCTCAGATCTGGCTTCTTTTGATGTTGTTAAAGAAACTTTCTCGGACCCTAGCCAAGCAAGCATTCTTGAAAAAAGCAACTCCCTGCCTTTCGGGAATGGACTTATGGATACCCTCCCTTGGGAGCAGAAATTCCTTTCTAATAAAGAATGGGATTCCAGTAAAGAATCAGACAGTCAAGAGGATATTGATAGAGAGGAGGTGCTTTCTAAGAAAAAAAAGAAAAAATGGAAAATCAAAATCAAAATCACCCCCTGTGGGATTTCAACAAGGTCGAGAGCAAAAGTGGACTGTGGGGCAATCTCTATGGCCAAAGGAAGAAGACCCAAAAAATTGATAAGAGAGCACCATAGCTTTCAAGAAATTGCGGATGGGTCCCAAAAAATGATCTCGGAACTCCTTCTCTCGCCTAAATTCCCATGAAGTTATTATCTTGGAATATAAGGGGACTAAATAATCCCCACAAGCAGGATATTTTACACAATTTTGCTAGGGACCATAAGCCTGATATTCTCCTCATTCAGGAAACCAAAATGTTAAGAGAAAAGGTTGAAAAGATCTCTTTGTTCCAGCACTGCTCCATTCAGGGCAGTGATTCTGTTGGGGCTTCTGGTGGGGTGGCGACTTTTTGGAACTGTATGGTCATAAGAGGTGATCCTCTTTTCTCTCATCCTAACCATGTTGCCACTAGATTTACTCATATTAGAGACAACTTCAGCTGGATTCAGTCTAATATTTATGCGTCGAACTGTAAAAAAGCTCGTAAGGCTTTTTGGAAAGAGTTGGCTGCTTTCCGGAATATCTTTCAAAATGACCCCTAGGTTGTCATGGGAGACTTCAATTCTCCTCTCCTTCTGGGTGAGAAGTTTGGAGGGTCTCAGATTAATGAAGAAAGTAAAGAAGACCTCTTGGATTTCATTAACAATCATGCCTTGATTGATCTGGATTTGCAAGGTAGCTCTTACACTTGGTCGAATAGAAGAATTATGTCGGACTTGATCCAGGTGAGACTTGACAGAACCCTTGTTTCTGATATCTGGTTTTTAAATTATTGTTGTTCTTTGAAAACCCTCCCTAGGATTGGTTCTGACCATTTCCCTATTAGTTTCGTTGCTGACCCCTTAAAGATTAAGAGGAATACCCCTTTTCATTTTGAGAAGATGTGGCTCTCCCATCCTCTCCTCCTAGAAGAAGTTAGGAATTGGTGGAATATCAAAATTAAAGGCACTGCTTTGTTTAGAATCGCCAAAAAACTAAGGGAAGTTAAAATGAATCTCAGAAAGTGGAAAAAAGAGTCTTTTGGCAATATCTTTCAAATCAAATCTGATCTTCAGTTTAGGCTGTCTGAAAGCCAAAACAAAATTCAGAAGGAAGGCTATTTGGTTGATACTAAGGAAAAGGAAAATGAGATTCTCTCAAAACTCCATGAGATAATTACTAGAGAAGATGAATTCTGGAGACAAAGGTCTAGAGCTATTTGGCTAAAAGCTGGAGATAAAAATACTAGATACTTTCATCTTTCAGCTTCTAAACACAGGGCTGCTAACAGAATTTCTAAGATTGTTGTAGATGGTAGAACTTATGAGGAGGAAGAGATTAGAAGGGAAGATGTTCTTTTCTTCAAGAATCTTCTGTCTGAGAAAGAGGACATTGATGTAGATGATCAAAATCAGCTGATGGAGGCTATCCCCAGTATTGTTAATTCTAGAGATAATGAAATGTTAACAGCAATACCCACCAGTGAGGAAATTAAAAAAGTTGTTTTTTCTTTTGAAGGAAGCAAAGCGCCTGGTCTTGATGGCTTCCCGTTACTTTTCTTCCATTGGTTTTGGGACATTGTCAGGGAGGATGTGGAGAAGGCGGTGAAAGAGTTCTTCCATTCTAGAAATCTGTTGAAGGAGTTAAATGCCACTTTCTTGGTCCTTATCCCCAAAAAGCCTAGTGTGCAGGATTTTGAAGGTTTTAGACCCATTAGTCTTTGTAATTCCTTTTATAAAATTATTTGGAAGGTGCTTACCTCTAGGCTGCTTATTATTTTTCCCTCTATTATTGCCCCTCAACAGAATGGTTTATTGCCTGGAAGACAAATTCTTGACTCTATTGTCCATGCTCATGAGAATGTTCATTCCCTCTTGGTCTCTAAATCGGAAGGTTTTCTCCTTAAGCTTGACATTTCGAAGGCTTATGACAGGGTGGATTGGAATTTCCTGTTTAAAATCTTAAAATCCTTTGGTTTTAATGAAAGGGTTTTGCAGCTCATTGAACAACTCATTTCCTCTGCTTCTGTGGCGGTTCTTATTAATGGTTCCCCTTCTACCTTCTTCCGGAGTTCTAGAGGGTTAAGACAGGGTGATCCCATTTCTCCTATCCTTTTCATGATTATGGCTGAAGTGTTAGGTAGAAACATGAGTAAATTGGTTGCTCAAAGATCTATTATGGGGCTTAAACCTTCATCGAACAATTTAATATGCTCTCATCAATAGTTTGTGGATGACACTTTGCTTATGGGATGGTCTGCTATCTCGGAAGCTAAAGAGATGAAGAATTTGTTGGATACCTATGGGAGAGCTTCTGGTCAGGTGATAAATAAGCAAAAAAGTTCGTTGTTCTTCTTTAACACTCCTTTGCACAGACAGAGAAAGATTGCTGGAATTCTTGGTTGCAAGATTGAGTCCCTTCCTGCTACTTATCTGGGGTTACCCCTTTGTTTAAAACCTCCGAACACTTTTTGGATCTCTCTGGTTGATAGATTTGGGAAAAAACTCTCAGGTTGGAAAGGTGCTCGCCTAAGCCAGGCTGGAAAACTCCAGCTTCTTAAAGCTTCCTTGCAGAATCTCCCCATCTATGCTCTCAGTCTTTTTAAAATCCCCTCTAAATACGCTGAAACCATTGAGAAGATTCAAAAGAGATTCCTTTGGTCTGGAGTTGAAGAAAGAAAAAGAATGCCTCTTGTTGGATGGGATTTGATTTGCAGATCTAAAAAGGAAGGAGGCTTGGGGCTAAGAAGAATTAGACTATTGAATAAATCACTCCTAGCTAAACAGATATGGAGACTTTTTTCTTCCTTTGGTGAATGGAGTGATATAATCAAAAGCAAGTATCTGCAGAACAATAACTCCCTCAAAGATCTTATTGATAATCCCAATCTCCTGAGAGGATCAAGTTGCTGGAACTACATGTCTGATGGGATAAAGGTGGTTAAATTGGGATTGAAATGGTAGGTTTGCAATGGAAACAAGGTTAGATTTTGGGATGATTGTTGGCTGCGTGATGAACCATTGTCTCAGGATGGGAATCTCAGGAGATGGGTTGATTTTTGTAAAGATACTTTTGGTCTTTTTGTTAAAGACTATTGGCGGGATGGTAAGTGGATCAATCTCCCCTTGATTAACCCTGTGTTGATCCCTGTTTACTCCTCCTTGAATGCCGTCAGACTTTGCTTGAATCAGGAGGATAGACTTGTTTGGAGATATGAGCCGTCTGGGTGTTTTTCTGTCTCTTCTACCTTTTCCAGGATTTCCCAGGCTCTTAACCCTCCACCTCTGTGTTCGCAAGCCTAGACTAAGCATCTCCTTCCTAAGGTTAACATTTTTTCTGGTCCTTGCTGCAAAACAAAGTTCTTACTGTGGATAATCTTAGGAAAAGAGGATTTCTGATCCCTAATAGATGCTACCTCTGCAAAAGTAATGTTGAATCGGCTAATCACCTCTTTATTCATTGCCTTTTCTCCTCCATGGTTTGGGACAAACTTCTAAAATGTTGGCATTTCTCTTGGGTCCCTCTGGAGTCTGTTGAGGATTTTTTTGTTCAATGGAAACCCCCCTCTTTCAACCCCTTTATTAAAAAACTTTGGGCCTTCTCGTTCCCCCATTTGGCTTGGGGAATTTGGAAAGAGAGAAACAACCAGATTTTCAGGGATAAGGAATCTTCAGAGGAAATTATGTTTGAGAGAATTCTTAGAATGATCAAGGAAAATTTTTCTATTATCCCCTTCAGGGAAGATAAGATTGATACTGTGGCTTGTTCCCCTTATGATAGCCTGATTGCTAGGGAATGGAGAATTAGTTGGGATATTTCCATTGCCCCTAATTCTACCAAAAATTCCAGGGTTGGAATTTGCTGGTGTTTTCCTATGGAAGGATGGGCTAAAGCCAACTTTGACGGGGCGGCAAAGGGAAACCCAGGAAAGGCTGGGTGTGGTGGGGTCTTAAGGGATTCGGCAGGTAACTTTATGGGTGTTGTTGCCTCTCCCTTGGGAATCCAAACCAATCACGTGGCGGAAGCGGCGGGGGCTTATTACATAATCAACTTGGCTATGGGAATTAAATGCAAAAATCTATGGATTGAAGGTGACTCGAAAAATATTATTGATAGCCTTTGTGGCAGATCACAGCCGCATGGTCGATAAAAAATTGGATTGATGATTCTAAGGCCTTACTTAGTAACTTTGATAATATAAAAATAACTCATGCCTACCGTGAGGCGAACGCGGTTGCTGATTTTTTTGCCAATGAGGGAGTTAAGAGTGACACTTTCCTTACGTGGCATAAGAAGACCGAACTCCACTCCAATGTTCAAGCTCTTTTGGAGTTCATATGGTGAACGAAAAAAAGGCGGTGTCATGTCATAATGAGAAAAGGTACGATTCATGAATAGCAATATCCAAGATATAATGGGGCCGAGTGGATCCGGATGATTAATTATCTTCTTTGGCACGTATTGTGGGTCCTGAGAAGCAAAGGACCTTTCTGGAATAGGACTCCTGTCTGTAACAGTATTCGAACCAACACTTCTAAAATGGGTGGGGAACGGAAGAGGGTGGAGCCTACCAGCTTTGAATCACACACCAAGAATGCTAAAGCTTGGAGTAAAATCAGAAGGGGTGGATTACTTCCATTCATTGAGAAACTCCATGGCCCTAAGGAGGAGATTACTGATTTCTTTGAGAAGAACTGGAATAATGGGAGGTTCTCCTTTTTGGGAGGAAAGTTCAAATTGATGAAGCCCTGATTGCGGAGGTCACAGGCATTCCGATGGAAGAGCACAAATTCTTCAGAGACAGGAAATTCTTCGACGAAGCTGTTTTGAGGTTTCCCAAATCTGAAACGGAGAAACAAAATCTGGTCAAGATGACGAATAGTTACTATGAAGTGGACACTATAAAAGCTTTGTGGAGAAAAGTGCTAAGGGTTATCATGGAGTACATCACGCTTGACGGCCGCTTCACTAGGGTTTATGGATATCATTTCATGCTGCTTAATCACTTCCGGCATAAGGTGCATGTCTCTATCCCCTTCTTCTTGCTCTGTTCTTTGAGAAATAGCTTTTCTGATCATAGAAGAAGCCCTAAAAGATACCCGATTCTTCACACGGGTCTTTTAAGACTTATTTTTGAGCACTTTCAGAATATGCCCGCCCTTCCTAACCCTCTAGCCCCGCTGGAGCTTGACGAAGATGATACTGAGCCTAGCATTTCTGAAACCAAAGCTTCCCTCAACCGTGTCCAGAGCCCTTCGCCTCCTTTGCCCCCCCTTCTGCCTCTGGCCGCTCCCCTCAACCTTCTGGAGCCTGCTCTATTTCGGCCTCTGGCCACACTAACCCTAATGCCAATTTGGCTCACTCTAGCTCCCCGGTTAATAAGCTTGTCTCCTACCCCGATGACTCCCCTGTTGTTTCTGCTAAGACGACCAGGGCTAGTCTTGAGGAACTCCATGCCCCCCAGAATATTCAACAGGAGAACTTTAGCTCCCCGAGAGGAGAGGAGTCGGTGTTTTTTGGGGTCAATCCTGAAAGTGACCCCCCTTTTGAATTTGTTGGTAATGCCAAAAGCTACTCCCAAGACCAGTTCAATTCTGCCAAATAGGTTTTTCATGAGATAAGTGAGCTGAAAACAAAAAATTTGTCTCTTCATAGCAAGCTGGGGGAAATTGAAGTTAAAGTTGTTGGGCTTATTCAGCTCGAAGAGGAGAAGAACAACAATATGAAGGATATTCCTCAAAAGGACAACACCATCGAAAATGATCTTGGAAAACTCAAAGGAACCTTGAAAAAGATTGCCGAGCAAAATTGTAGAATTGCCAGACATAACTCTGTTATCATCAAGGCTATGTCTGAAAGACTGGAGAAAACCCAGAAGAGAGCTCTGATTGTTGACCTTGATCAGGAGAAAGACTAGGATGAGGAAGCTGGAATATCCAAACATACTAGATCTAGCACGAAAAGGAAAGCCCAATCTACCCCTAGTATGGCTGAGATCTTTATGGAGGGGGTTCAGGAAATGATGGACTTGGAAGAGGTTGCGGACGAGCTCCTGAACTCTATGAATTAGTGGTGGTCGGGCCCTGCTTTGTCTGTTTGCTGGCTATTTGTTGGTCTCTTTGAGGCTTTTTGTTGCTGCCTGTTGATGCTGGTTTTATTCTCTCTGGCAGTTTTTTTTTTTTTTGGACCTCTGTTTTGGTCTTTTCTTCTGTATTGTTACTTCGTGGTTTTGGGTCCTGTAAAACCCGTTTACCCCCTTTATCAAAAACACAAAATGACTAAAGCATCAAATAGTTTTTCTCTTTTTCTCACACATATAACTCATTTTTTGAATTTTCTTTCAAATTTAAATGTATGTTCTCCATCCTCACATGAATGTCTATTATGTAATTATTCAATTCAATTTGTGTAGCAAAATTATTTCTAATCATTTTTTCTATTTTTGTATATCTTTCCTTTCTACCAAAAAGAAAATCTTGATTCCCAACTTTGCAAGGCTTGCTTATGAGAGTCTTTGTGTTCATAAATAATTTTGATTGGTAATAGAATGTTTGGAGTACACTCATTTGCTAACAAGTCAAATTTGAAACTTTTCTAACATACATGTTTCTTTTATTAATAATCGAGTATATCATAATAAGTACTTGGTCCTTGAAACAACATTTAAGAAATAATTAAAGCAAGAAGTATAAATGAAAAGAAATCATTTTTGTAAAGCGTAATTCTCTTAGAATGTGCTTCTTTCCAAATGATTTGTGAATATTTATGTAGGACCAATGAGAACATCTAAGTCATCCTCAAACAGTTTTATCACTATCAAATTTTCTAATTGTGCTTCATCTTGATACTAACAAATAGAATTATATAAATGTATGAAGCAAAAGTGATCAAGTTTAGCTTTCTATAACAGATAATATTGATGAATGTTGAATGCAAATTCCACATTTAACAAACAATCCAATACATAATATACTAGAGGCATAGGTAGACACTATAAATCTCACAGTAATGCATGATTAGATCATTTCCTACCATCTACCCTAGTTTAATTCTATTTAACATAGAATGGAATATTAAAAGAAGTGATATATACTTGGAAGGATGATTAAATAATTTATATGGTAGTAAACATGGTTTGACATTTAGCAAATATTAGCATGCAAAAATTCAAGATTTGAAAATTGACCAATTTAATCTAATTATATGTAATAATAATAACAATGTAATGTATGAAATTGTTAATCTAAAGTCCATAAAAATTATCATTAATTAGAATTCCTTGTAACAACACCACTATTAATCTTAGAATGATGTGAACAAATCATTTTTCATGATTATTAATGTAGACACTCATAATATCCTGATTGATATCATGCACTTGATTCTGATTGACTAACACCAATTCTTTCATAATCATTTCTACACTAACCAATTAATTGAATAATATTTATTTAATTAATTCATCAAAATTCCTCTTTGATTAAATAAATCAACTTTATTTAATTAAATCCTAATAATTCCTCTTTGATTAAATATATCAACTTTATTTAATTAAATCCTAATGTTTCCTCTTTGATTAAATAAATCAACTTTATTTAATTAAATCCTAATGTTATTCCTTTAATTAAATAAATCAATTCTATTTAAAGTCCTAATGTCATCTCCTTTAATTAAATAAATCAATATATTTAATTAAATTACTAATCTTCCAATATCCTCTCATTTGATTAAAATAAATTCAAGCATTTAAATTAAATGTCACCATCAACTAATTTCATCTAAGTTAATTAATCATTAATTAGCTCCTAACACTAAACCCCCATTCCTCTAGCTTTTGCAAGTTGCACATGTAAATCAATTTATTTGATTTACTAATTCCTCCTATTTACACTCGAATATGGCATATTCTTGGAATATTCCACTTATTTGAATCCTCCCTCCCAAAGGACTTTTGTCCTCCAACTTGGCATTAAAGGCTCTTACATGTCCTCTCCTTGAGCCAACTTGGCATTAAAAGCACTTACACCTCCTCTTACACAAGTCACCTCTTCAAATTCACATTCCAACTAAATGCATTTAACATGCACATTGTTCAAAATGTGCTCCACTCTCCTTCATTAGCATGTTTACAAGTGGCACAATTCCATTGGTCCCCTCTTTAATCACACATTCTTCCTATTCTTCAATCCTCCATCCTTCATTATAAATAGAGGCCTTCTCTATTGATTTAGGATATAGATTTTGATACAAGGTTATTATCCACAAGTTTATGCAAGTTCATTCACATTTTCATCCAAGTCATCATAGAATTCATCATCCATGGCTAGGTTATTGACATTTTTCATCAAGGATCAATCAATCATCATCAAGCTTATCAAGGTATTGGGAAAGGGATTCTTTCCACATCAAAGAAGCACCAATTCCCCTATGGGATGCTAGTTTGAGCATTCGAATGAGATTTCATTAGCTTTTATTTGATATTTTATGTTGTTTTCTTGTTCTTATGCTTGAATGAATTTCATAGGGAATACTTGGTTTAAACTTGTTTGAGGACTAATATTTGTTTGTTTGTCCATGTTTGAATAGGTCTAGGCTGAAGTGTTCATAATTAATAGAATAGATAACTTACTTTGTAATTTGTACATGAAAATGATAACTTAAATATAAAATTATAAATGTTAATTTTATCATATTATACTGAAAAAATATACAACAAACAATATAGACACTTATATATATAGCCATCAAATTAATAAAACAATACTCTTACACAAAAAAAATTGTCAATAAAGGGCACCATTGACTACATAATTCATGCAAAATTTTGTTTGTAAGGGGACAAACCTTTACACAAGATAAGTAGAGTCTTATGGAAAATATTGCTAATTTAATCTTTAGATATGATGGCATTGCACTAATCTACAAATAACCCATTAGCTTATATATATCATGCTTACTCCAAGTTCTATGTGCCACAAGGTTGGTTTCCATTTCCCACAAAAATTATTACAATACATCTCTTTTTGTGGATGAAACCTTTTTATAGATGTAATAGTACACATCCCTTTGTAATTTGACTTATCTAACAACAAAAAACTTAGTAAGGAAACATAAACTCACAACTCAAAGTAAGGGGAAAGGTAAACTTCTTTGATTCACCCAAAAGACCTATAAACAAGCATCAATTTCCTCAAATCATACTATCCCACATACATTTAGGTTAGGAAATACCAAAAATATCTAAAACATAAACAATGAAAATACAAACCCTGAGAAACCTAGTAGCTCTCCATGTAGTAGTCCTTAGTCCAACACTAGAACTCATCACCTTAGAGCCATTTCAAAACCTCTTGAAGCTTGCTAAATGATGCTCCAACAATTCTACTTAGTTCTTGATCTCACCCTACTCTTAAAATTTTGGTCATCTAGATTCCACTAATTGGATAGACTTAGATCTTTCTTAATTCCCATGTTTATGAATTAGTTTCTTCTCACTCAATAATGACACCTTTCTCACATCAACATCCTTAACTTCCCTACCTGATAAGATTCTAGAACTTAATATTCTCACAAAAAATTTCATCAAGCAATTATTCAATTTCTCCATAGTTCACTTCTACTCTTTTTTAACTTGGAAGTTTGTTCCCACCATCTATAAAAAAAATTACATTACACATGCACCTAGACATTCCACACTATGTCTATGCCATCCCTTGTAAATAATTCTACAATAATGGAGATCCTTGATCCAGACAATATTTTATCACCTATTTCACTTGACTTATTAATTCTTTAACCTACCTCCTTGATCTATCCAAATCCAACAAACTTTTTAATTTTCCCTTAGTATGTGTACCTTTTAGCCTCGCCCATTATCATGCTACTCTTTCATTTCTTAGAGCAATATTCAATTACTTCTTATTTAAATCATTAATCTTCGTAGTCATGTAGCACCCCACATACTTGATTCATATTTCACTTCCACCCTCTACTTATTTCATAGTGAAACATAGATCTTTGGGACCTACTTTCTTTCTAACACTTCTAGGATTTTTCACCTAAAAGGAGAAAGATGGGTCCAAAAATGCTTATGTTTACATTCAAAGATTGGTGTGATATGGATGGAAAAAGGATGAAAATTTTCTATATGCAATGTTTGAATGCAAGAAACTAATAAGATTGATTAGCTAATGAATAAAAACTAAAGGAGAACAACTTGTTTGAAAACACATTGTGAAATACAAAATCTCCTAAAAATGAATAGAAAACTGCAACAAAAATAAATCAAACTAAAAGTGTGCACTTGGAATGTTGAAGGAGACTGGAAATGAATTTTGAAATTCCTTTGATGATGTTTTTCAAGCCTGGAGGGACTCATTCACCATTCTGGGTGAATCAGTCCCAGTTCTGGTAAATTAAGTCAGAGTCTGTTTCTGTCCAAAGGGTGTCAGAAAATGCAAAAAACATAAAACTAACTTGGAAATGGGACTCATTCACCACCCATGGAGAATGATCCCACTTTTGAATTTCTTAATATTCAAGAGTGGATTCTGAAGCTTTCGATCTGCACTCTGACTTCGTATAGGTGTCTGCTTCCAAAACTCTAATTCATGGGTCTGAAAATGAGATTTTGTTGATTCTTTGACTTGATGAATGAAGAGAAGACTTTAACAACGATGCAACTTGATCTTCAATGATTTCTAAGCTTCCAAGATACCTAAATCTACAAACACACAAGAAGAGATGAAGAAATGGTGAATGTTAGAGCATGGGGGTTTGCCTTGGTCAAACCCTGTTTAGGTAATTAAACCAAAATGATGAAAAGATGTAATGAAACATGCAGCAATGGAATTGATTACCTTGCCATGATGTTGATCTTGAAATTCTATAGAATAACATGTAGAATCTACCCTTGAATGTTTAGGAAGCTAAATTAATGACTTGCAATGTGAAATCCCTAGCTTGCTTGACTTGAAATACAAGAATCGTGGATGAGTAATGAAGAATGGTTATGAAATTGAATGGATGTTAAAATGAGGTGAAAATAAATTATTTATAAAATCTTGTTCCTTAATTACCCGTTCATACCTCATCACAGGCTGACATCAAGTGACTTTGAATAAAAAACTGAAAGGAAAATTTTAAAATTTTTGAATTTGGAGCCAAGGGGGACTCATTCGCCACCCATGGCAAATGGATCCCACCTAGGACCTGAAAATGGGTGTTGGGAATTATCTTGTATTTAATGTTTTTTATTAGGCTAATATTCAAAAATACACTTAATTAAGACATACGAGGGCATAAAGGGACCAAATAAAGAATAAGAAAGGGATAAATAGTGAAGTTATGCCTAGAAAAGCGTGAAATCTTGTTACAAGACTTTACAACACTTCAGAATAGGACTTGATTAGTGATGAAAAGGTGTTTTTTAGGTAAATCATAATGAATAGAGTCCAAAAGAGCGTATAAATGTCTTGCAACACTTCACAACACCTTCACAAGATGTCATTATTTGAATTTTAGTACCTAAATATGCATGTTCAAGCCATGTTATAACATAAAATAATAGAGAAATATATCAAACACCATGAAACAAGACCTAAAAGTCCATGAACATGAAAAGAGGCCATTTTTCTATGACACATTTAGACCCCACTTAGTGAGAGGATGAACTTGCTTCAAACTCACACTAAAGCAGCCATGCACATCGAGAGGAGGGTTCAAATACACTTAAAATTGAAGATGGAATGATAATGATCAAGAGGGATGATCAAGCCCCTAGGATAGAGGAATCCCATGGTAAAACTAGACTTATAAGAACAAGGAACACACACAAGTGTTTAAATACATCGAGATGAAGCTTAGATAAGTCAAGTCCAACTAGTTATGGATTAAGATCTAGGCTAAAGAGAATGTATACTCACTCTGGGGTGGGAACTCATGTGTGGTCTACCTGCGTGGGAAGGCCCAAATATACTCT
>VDFB02000854.1:0-14918 GCA_007258455.2 Sequoia sempervirens | reverse complement strand
GCTCAGATTTCAATTCACTCACTCCATTTGACTTCAAACTGGCCGGAAGAAAGCAAACCCTAATTCTCAGACTTAGCCAAAATTTCACGTTTAAGCTCAAAGACGGGCACATCCTCGGAAAGGCAGACAACAAAAAGAGACAGAGAGAGACAAAACCAAAGCCAAACGACCAAGAACGGAGCAAAAATTAGGGGGTCCCCACTTTGAATGGGGTGATGTGTGAAAAGGTCACAACAAGTCCTGCATTTCCTTCTATTTCACGAGTTTCTCCTCCTTCTAAGTTCTCATCCCCATCACCCTAACTCGCAAGGTTTAGAAAACTTAAAGCATGGAGTTCGAATTTTATTGAATTTGAATTTTTTTTTAAAATTTGTTGAAATTCGTTGCTTTTTTTGGTAGCAAGAAACGGAGTAATGTCGATCTTGTTCCCACCCTCTTGACACCGAAACCTTTGCTTCAATGAGGACCCTTTCACATCAAATAAGAACTTCATCACTTTAGTCATTCACGAAAATCAGCTTCTAATGTATTCATTTATCACCAAACCAACTAGAAACATCCACTGGAGCTCCTACAACAATAGGTGCTACATGTGTCCCATGGTCACCACTGTCTCAAAGAGATTTTCATTCCAAGATTGGATCAATGCTAGTATTGAGATTCTTTTTGTAGCCTTTGAAGTAGTATCAAACTTTGATGATTTTATTATTGTTGTTTGAGGAATTGACCTTCTGCCCAACTGCACAACCGCCTTTCCATCTAGCGGGAGTGGGTCCAAGGCATGCATCATTGAAGCTTTTGCTCTTAGGCCATATGCCTGTGTCAATCACACCCATGATGATATCTTCATCGTAAGTAGAGTTAATTGACCATACTCAAGAGGGTCCGACAAGACCCAAGAACTGAGGTGTGTGCATGGTCTATACTTGATGAACAAAGGACAAAATTACACCTATGCACTCGTCCATACTCTCCATGGCTTCAGCCTCTGTGCTGCTCAGCGTCGCAACAAAGCTGTGCAAGACGGTATGATATGTATATAATAACTCCCTTGATTGCGAAACTTGGTCAAGCATTGAAGCATACCACCTCTTGTGTGAAGTAAAATGTATTGTCTTCAATCATAGGTTGGGGCATAACAAACCCTTAACCTTACAAGGAGCCAATGCTTTGTGAAATGTTTTGAAGTTTCTGATAACTATATTAATATTCAAATAGTGAACCATAAGAAAGCAATGTTAATTTGGGACGCCTATAAGATGGTGTAAAATAGTATAAGGGAATAAATTCCTTTTAAAAAAATTTGGGTCAATTAAATTAATGTATATAATAAATATATAAACTAATTTAGAGTTGATTAAGAGTGGGATTTGATAATTGTAATAAATGAATATTTAGAGTATTAAATGTAAGGAGATAAGGTTTTTAGTTTTAGGAATTAGAATAAATAATATATGTTGATGTTGTGTATGAAAAGATATTGATATTCATAATTGCTTGTTTACAAAAGGAGATGATAGCTCCTTATAAAGAAATTTACAAGACGATGTTTCTAAAAAGAAACAATCGTTAACTAAAGCTAACTAAAGCAAAAATCAGAAAGATGCTAAAACAACTAAAGCGTAACTAAAGTTACTAAAAACTAACTAAAGCTAAGATGACCATTAATATTACATTTAATATTTTAATACCCTCCCTTAATGGTTATCATACAAACAAAAACTTAATCTACCCATATTCTTTTGGAAACATATCATCGGTGACTGATAACTGGAGAAGCATAACTACCTCGCGATTACAGATCCTTTCTTGAAGAATAAACAAATTAGGACACCGACACTCAAAAATTGTGAGCTTCCTTTGCTTCCAGGTATTATACCTTTTCCCATTGAACCTCTATGTACTTTCCAACATGACACTGGACAAAGATACCATCCCTCTTGTTTTCCAAAAACGAGGTAACACTGTGATCAGTTGGCATAAACTTTGGACAATCAACTGACACAACTCATGAATTGTAAGATTTTTTAGAAAAACCTTCGAAAAGTCTGAAAAGGTAAGATTTTTCAGAAAAAATTCTTAAAAAACTTTTGAACTACAAAAATTTTATAGAATTTTTTTCAAAAACTCTTTAAAATCTTCAAGTGCACGACTTTTTGTTGAGAAAAAAATTGCTTAAAAAACTGGTCTGCAAACCTTAGCAGCAACCCACGATTTTTTAGATAGGAAGAAATCATCAAAAACTCTTCATAAAACAACCCTTTGCAAAAACATCTTCATCTCACAAAATTATGAAAACCCTAGATGCAACTGTCAATACCCACGAAAGGTAGGAAAATGAAGTCGCTTAGAAAAAAAAAAAGCTTCTAGAAATTGCTTAGTCCCACGAACTGAGAACAAATCGCCCATATTTTTTTAAGAAAATCATTAAGAAATATGTTTAGATTTGCATAAAGCCACGAACCTGAAGCACAAACCCATGAAGGCAGAACCAAAACTAGTCGTTGCACACAACAAATCTGTCAAAATACTAAGTTGCAGGTCGTGCGGGCAGAAAAAAAACAGCATAGAAGACATGCAAAATAACCTCCAGAAAGGGTGCCGCATCAGCAAAAAGAGGACCTCAAATCTGCTCCTTTGTCCACCAAAAAAAAAACACGATTTCTAGGTAAAATAAGCATGAAAATCCTCAAACATTTGCAGACGCGTGACCAAAACGCACACAGAAAAATGTCACAGAGACCCACAATTGTGTCAAAAAAAGGTCGTGTGGATATGAATCTCTAGCAGAAAGAAACACGTCAAAGATTTCAGGCACAGCCAGAAGCAACCATCACGTCTCAGATCATGCCACAAAATAGAGAAAAATCGCCTCAAAACTGAGAAAAAATGTCTGTAACAGGGAACCTAGATCGCGTTTTCTCAGTCACGCGCCTCAGAAGTGCATAAAACACCTAGAAAAACTTGTGAAATGAAAAGAAACGTGATTTCTAGAGGCATTAAAAAAAATCGCTATCTCTTTTGAAAATGGTCATGATTCGTTTTCAAAAGAACCACGATTTCTCCTTCCGCGAATCTTTTGCAATAAAAAACCCTCGAGATTCTTCATGAATCCTTGCGAAGTTCAACACACAAAAACCCTCAAATTTTTTTGCTGCAATTTTTCCTTCAAAAAATACTTCAAAAATCTTCATAGAAATAGGTTCACAAATCTTCAATTTTTATTTAAAAAGAAAAAATCGGTGAAAAAAAACACATTTAAGAAATTTCTAAAATTAATCAGGTTCGAGCATGAGCTCTGATACCATGAAAAGATAATTGATATTCATAATTTCTTGCTTACAAAAGGAGACGAAAGCTCCTTATAAAGAAATTTACAAGACAATGTTTCTAAAAAGAAACAATCGTTAACTAAAGCTCACTAAAGCAAAAATCAGAAAGATGCTAAAACAACTAGAGCATAACTAAAGTTACTAAAATCTAACTAAAGCTGAGATGACCATTAATATTACATTTAATATTTTAATAGTGTAAGATATAATTATTTAGGTAAAATAAGTTTGGAGTCTATAGAATGATTTAGGATTTGTATAGTTTCTGAAAATATATATATAGGTCATATATTATCCCTTTAAGGCTGAATGCAAGCTCCACGAAAATGATCTGGTGCATAGAGTTGATTTGTAAGCTATAAGATTGTCTTGAGAATATGGACTTGTACAATCTAATTTTTTGCGATCTTTGATGGATACATCATGTCTAAGGATGATGATATTTAGAAATGTTGATGTTTTAGCTGCAGGAGATATCCTTCTCTCAAAATCGAAATAATAAATGATATATAAATATTATTTTAAAGGCCAACTCAAGATGAAAAGTCGCCTTGGTTCTTGAATGAGGCCGACCCTTGTGAAGAGTCGCCTTGCTTGTGAAGAGGCACCTTACTTTGTATATATTGAAGGAGATGCTCATTCATTTGATCATCGATTTTTATTCTCAAGAGACATTCACACTTATCAAGGAGTTAGTGCATCTATAGTAGATCATATTATTGCATAAAGCAGATCAACATTAAGGAGAGATCATATAATTGTGTATTTGCATCTAAGTGAGGTGCGATTCTTTATTGCATCATATTGGCCTTGTGTGTGGCCAAGATTGTAAGCAGATTTCTGCTCCTTTAAATTCAATATATAAGAGAGATATTTTGGTTGGGTTTTTCTCCCTCAAGGAGGGTTTTCCCAAGATAAATTTTGTGTTCTTTGTTCACTGTGTTGAATTTTTTGTTAATTTGCATTTCTGATTAAAACAACAATATGGTATCAGAGCGGGTTCAGGGGAAATTCGATCAGAAGCAATTGCAGATTTAAGATCACTTCCAGGTGTGGAGGAATTTGATTTTATTTTTAACCTTCAGGTGCTTTCAAGGAGTTCGATATTTGAAGCTTCAACTGTGACAGAATATTGTTATAATATTGGAGCAACAAGACAATATAGAGATATTAGGAGGAATTGCGTCTGAAGGCAGCAAGTCAGGTTTAGATATCACTGTGAGAACAAATCTGGAAGTATATGATTGTGGTGTGGTTGTATATGGAAAATCACGAGCTGTTGTTGGTGTGAGTGGATGCGATGGTACTTTGGTTTCTTGACATTGTTCTGAAGATCTGTGCAGGCTGTAATGGAGTTATGTTTTGGTTCTTGCAGAAGACAGTGTGTAGGTTCTATGTTTTTGTGTCGTATGGGATATGAGTTTAATGGAATGCTCAAGTCTGAAAAATATAGTGTTCATTTTTCAAGTCATATGAACTTTTGCGCATTGGTGTAAAGTTTGGAAATTTACCTATGGTGTATACATTTGAGGCTTCAGAGATTTTAGGGAACTCTATCATTTACATTTTAACAGCTAAGAAGAGACTGCAAGACAAGCACCTAACTACATCTATTGACCAACATAAAGAGATAAGTATTTTATGTTTGAATAATGATCATGAATTTTATAGTTAATAATAATTCATGCAATAACATTGGGAATAGTGAATCATGTATGCTTCTAGCATTGATATTTCTCTTCGGGATAGTTTTGAACTATTATTAATCTCTCTAAAATGCTTCAGGATGGATCAAGGAGCAAAAGGATGATGAGAGATTGCATAAGGAATTCAAGGGAGGTAAGAGCTTGCTGCATCCTGTGAGGAAGACACGTAGGCTGAAGAAATGAACAAACATGAAGACACAACTTGCTACCATGGGACTAAGTTGGTGGCACATAACTGGAGACGTTTCTTTGAAGAGGAGGAATTAACATTCAGAGGGAGTCTAACAATCCATCAGAGGCAACCTTGGACGAAGAGGTCAAAAGGTTGATACTTGGAGCTTCAGAGGGAGTGACATCATCATGAAGATTTGTGTAATGTATATTTCTTTGTTACGGAGATGTATGAGGTGAAAGCCCTTGTAGTGTATATTCCTCTAAGACGGAGGAATATGAGGTAAAGCCCTTGTAGTGCATATTTCTCTGAGATAGAGAAATATGAGGTGAAAGCCCTTGTAGTTTATATTTCTCTGAGACGGAGAAATATGAGGTGAAAGCCCTTGTAGTTTATATTTCTCTGAGACGGAGAAATATGAGGTGAAAGCCCTTGTAGTGTATATTTCTCTGAGACGGAGAAATATGAGGTGTGAGCCCTTGTTCATCTCTTAGATTGAGATGAGACGTCATGTTGAGAGACTCCATGACGCCATCATGTTGAGACACTCCATGACGCCATCATGTTGAGAGACTCCGTGATGGATACTTGTGCATTTGTTTCTTTCCACACATGGGAGTAGCCATGGTGGACGTCATGTTGAGTGACTCCATGACGATATCACATTGAGAGACTCCATGATGAACTTTTTTCTCAAAAGCATTCTGGATGTCATGTGAGAGACTCCATGACATGGATATTTGAATGATACCTCCCTCAGCTAAAAGAGGAGTAAGTTGATGTTTTAGTCACAGAGATATCCTCCTTTTCTCTCTCAAAATTGAAATAATAAATGATATAACATTATTTTGAAGCACAACCTAAGATGAAAAGTCATTTCTGTCTTGAATGAGGCCTAATTTTTGTGAAGAGTCAAATTCTGCTTGTGAAGAGGCACTCCACTTTGTAGTATATAGATGGAAGAAGATGCCATTCATTTGATCATCTAATTTTTTATTCTGCAAAAGAGACATTCACAATTTGGTCATGAGTTCAGTAATCTACAATAGATCATTATTGCATAAAGCAGATCGACATTAAGGAGAGATCATATAATTGTGTATTTGCATCTAAGTGAGGTGCGATTCTTTATTACATCATATCAGCCTTGTCTGTGGCCAAGATTGTAAGCAGATTTCTGCTCCTTTAAATTCAATATATAAGAGAGATATTTTGGCTGGGTTTTTCTCCCTCGAGGAGGGTTTTCCTAGGATAAATTCTGTGTTCTTTGTTCACTGTGTTGAATGTTCTGTTAGTTTGCATTTCTGATTAAAACAACAACAAGAAATACCTTTGGGAAATTTGTCAAATTGATAAAGTCAAAATACACTAAAGATTCAAGTTAACTAAATCTATTTATCAACGTTAAACTATTTTGACAATTTGGTGGATATATTACTTATATATATATATTTTTTTTTACATAAGGTGAATTTAATGCTGATTTTTTTTTCTGAATTTTTTCCTTGCCTAACTTCATCCGAATTTCAATGTTGCCGAATTCACACTCAAATTCGAACCTTGTGACTTAGCTATTTGACCTTGTACACCTTCTGCACCTAAGGATGTCAATTATACATCCACATCTAAAATCCCTTCCATTCCACCTTCTATTACTTTTCCATCTCATCCTTAGAATATTCCACCTCTAGTTATTTCTGTGCCAATACCCGTTCACTCTCCTGAACCACTTGCAATTATTAAAAAGCCTTCACCAGTGAGTAGATGCCCTAGGAGACACAAGTAGGAAAAAGAGGCACTAGAATGGGTTAGATCAGAGGTGGCTAGAATGGGTTAGGGCTGATATTTCAGCATTTGAGCATGCTATGATGGATAGGTTCTCTTCATATGAGCATTTTATGGAAAAGTCAGGTCAAACTACTGGTTCATTGAAATTACTTGAAATGCTTAAAATAAAGAGAGCTAAAGAGGATCCTTATTTCAGTTAAAGCAATATAAGCTTTTGTTACAGTTCTTGAGGATACTGTCACTATTTTGAGGGATAAAAAATCCAGACTTGATGACATTGAACATTATATCACCACTTTTGTGACTTCAGTTCCTTGTATGTTAGTCGATGAGAATGGTATTTAAATTGAACATGATGATGTACTAGTAGAATTTCAGAGATCGGTGAGAGACACACTTAGAGAAGCACAAATTGAAAATATGGACAAATTGGATTTCATCTCTATGCAGGTTCAAGTGGGGGAAAAGGGTTTTCTGAACTCAATACTACAGTGACAGAGTGCAATTATACTTGTGATGTTCAAGTACTATGCATGGATATCATGTCTTTTCAATATGAGTCACGGGTGCAGGGATTCCCTGATAGATTCCAGATAACCCAGCATGCTAGTGCAGGCCTGTTGGGTGGAGTTCTAGAGTAGCTATTTTTAGATCTCTGATTTTTTAAAACGACCTTCTAGAAAGTCTATATACAGTTAGATGGTATTTTTATCATAAATCTATTTGAGGATTTCTTGATTAGATTTTGTATTTGGGGACAAATTGTATTTTTGGCTTGCTTTCCTTGCAAGCAAACTATTGACTGCAATTTGATTTATATTCATTTTTCATGCAAAACTTTGCAAAGACATAAATAAGAGTTTCATGCACTTAAATTTTCTATAGTAATTTTTATGCGTTTTTGTTGCTGAAATTGGTGTTCAAGCCTACTTGTGTGTTTTTGTCAATTTGTGATTTTGTGAGTTCAATTGTGTTTATTAGTTGTTGCAAGCTTAGTATTACTGTAGCTATTGATTTGAGTGTTGTAGCTTTGTATGCAAATATCTATGCTCAACTCATAATATTCTTTGTGTACTTTAATCCAATTCAATCTTTGTGTTTTGTCACACTTTTTAGTCTCTGCTTTTAGCTTAGAGAGTGTGAGTGTCTGTTAGCTATTATAGGTGTTAGTTTTCTCGAGAAAAAACATAAAATCTCTCATATTGTGTAGAAGTGCTGAATAGGCTTGTGCCCTTACCCAAAGACGAAAAGATGGATATTTGTTAGTATTACATACTAAGAAACTAAGCTTGTTTAAAATTTCAGGGTTATATATTGTTACAAGGGAGCTTCACCTTTAATTTGAAGAAAGGTCAAATTAAAATGCTAACAATGTGAATAAGTTAATAACATTAAGTGGTTAAACTAAATAGATCTATAAAATAGGTAAACATAAAGATATTTGCTTACAACATTAAATATCCCATAAAATAATTGAGACACTTTAGGTTAACATGTGTTCTTGTCTTAAGTTTTGCATTTAATTTTTTTTTTCTTCTATTGTACATCTTAATTATGAAAATTTTGTTTAATAACTGATCAGTATAATGTTATTTATGAATTAATAATTTTGTTGGTTGGATTATGGCTTCAGGAATTGGTAGCAGCTATCTTGGCCTGTAACTTTCTCTGTCTTTTTCCAAAGGCACAGAGATGGGAGAATCAGCTACCGGATATAAATTTTGATCGCTTATTTGCGTATGTACTTGGTTCAAGTTTTGTGATTTTTTATGAAAACGATATATTTACTGTGAAGCTTTGGTTGTTTTCCATCAGGAGTATACCCTTGATCTTTTTTTGAAAACTAATATAGCTCAAATGTGAATATTTTTCTGACACAGAATAAATCCTGCTTTATTTATCAGACTATCTAAATGGTTGGACTATATAACTTAAATTCTATCTGGGTGTACATACAATAAGAATACACTCATATACATAATAAAGATCCATATATTAATGAAGATAAAAGAGATAGGGGTCTATGTGGGTCAAACACCAATCAATTTGCTGTCTTTTTCAACTTAAGATACAAACCCTTGCATAACGGAAGAGTTTAAACAGCCAGCATGTTTTTTGGCTATTTAGGTGGGAAGAGGGCCCTACACAAAGTACAAGGTGCTGGCTGGTTACTTTCACCCTATAGAACCAATCAAAATTATGAATTAAATAGTTGTGAGGCTGGAAGTAGATTTTTGCTTGTGAGTAATGCTATTATGATAGTCTATGTCTATCATTCATCAGAAAATTGCTAGACTATGGGCTGGCATGGATAGGGTATCGCCATATTTCATTGAAGGTATATAACTAGCAATTGCACCTCAGTGTGTAATGGGTAGGTCAAAGAGGTATAAAGGTGAATTATTGGGTCCTCAAGCAAATGACATGCTGGCCTGAGCATAGCTCCCCATGGACATGTGCAATCTTTGGATTTTTGGCACAAAATGACCAATCTAAAGTCAGTCTCTCTTTTCTCTAGCTCGCTTCCCCTTTATATCTCTTATCCTTATCTATCTTTCTTGCTCTATCTTTTTCTATTCCTTTATCTCCATCAATCTCCGCCTCTTTCTATATCTCTGTCTCTTCCTCTCTATCTCTCTCTTTATTGTTTGATTTCTCTCTCGTTGTATATATACATATATATCTTTGTCTCTTCTATATCTCTATTTTTCTCTTTGCATTTCTCTTCCTCTCTCTATTATTCTGTCTTTATCTCTTCCCCCTTTCTCTCTCTCCCCTAATCCATCTCTTTCTCTATTCCTCTCTCTCTCTCTCTCTCTCCATCCCTCTCTATCTCTATTCCTCTTCATCTATCTCTATCTCTTTCTCTCTTTACCTCTCTTTGTCTCTCTCTCCTTCTCTCTTCGTCAATCTATCTTTCTCCCTTTACCTCTCACTCTCACCCTCTCTCTCACAATCCCCTTCTCTCTTACTCTTCCTCTCTATCTCTCTAACTTTCTACCTCTTTATCTATATATGTCTAACTCTCCCTCCATATCTCTCCCACTCATTATCTCTTTATCTCTCTAACTCTCTACCTCTTTATAAATATATCTCTAGCTCTCCCTCCCTGTCTCTCTCTCACACTCATTATCTCTTTATCTCTCTACCTCTCTATATAGCTTTTTCTTACTCTTTGTTTGACTTTTTTGTGTTGTCTCTATCTTTTATTCTCTATTTTCCCTATCTTTGTCATCTCTCTCTCTCTCTCTCTCTCTCTCTCTCTCTCTCTCTCCCCGCTTTCTATCTATCTCACTTCCACACTCTTTTTTACCTCTCCATTTTTTCTCTTCCTTGCTCTCTTCTTGGAGTCATTTTTTTCTATATCTCACTTCTTGTTTATCCTTCTCTCCTACTCTATTTCTCTTTCTCACTTCATCTCTCTCTCTCGTTGTCTCTCTTCCTTTCTTGCGCTCTTTCTCTCTACCAATCCATGGAAGGATAGTTAAGTTAGATTTAAAAATTTATATTACATGTATTCAGTATGTAACATAATATTATATTTTTATTTAATAATTTATATTATATAAAACATAATATATAATATTAAATATAACTATAATGTAGTTTTATATATAAAATAAATATACAATTAAATTATAGATATATAAATATTTAATATAAATATATAGTTCTATAGTATAATTGTAATGTCTCTTTCTCAAGCATAATCAGTTTGTGAACAATCAGCCTTTTTTTTTTGAGTTTTCCTGTAGGCTAATTGGTGGGCAAGGGAGAACTCCCAACTTCTTGGAGAGCACAAAATTGATCTAGTAGTGGCTTTGTTCATGGTAATGAGTTCAAAGAGTCTTGGTGAGCCTCATGATGCTTTCAAAATGCAATTACATCTTTTTGGGAGCTCTCCAAACTTCTTGGAGAAGCATGCTTTTTTTAAGATAGATGCCAAGTTGCTTCAATTTGTCCTCCTAAGTCCTAAAAACATTATGGTATGGTCAAAAATTCATATTCATCTAAATTTTGATGCTTTCTGCAATTTGAGTGTAGTTAAATTATTAAATAAGCATAATTTAAGTTGTTCTAAGAGGGAAAAATAAAAAAGGCAACTAAGGTATAATTATTTATTAAAAAGTGTTTTAAGTTGTGCTTCCAGGGGGATGCCTAGGCACAAGGGGGTCTTTACACATAATGAATTATTATTTAATTTGAAAAAGGAGTTTTTGGAGGAAAAAGGGAAATTATTATTTTCTTTCCTCCAAAATGTTATAAAAGGAGGTTGAAAGCTCGTTGTTGAGGTTAAACATGATATGATTTTTGCTTATGCATTTGTGAGAACCTCTTCATCTCTAATTTTCTAGAGGACTAAACCCTCTTGAAAATATTTGTTTCGGGGACAAATACCCTATAGCTGGTCTTGGTGGTTTCAAATAGGAGCCACAACTATGCTTGCAAGTGAGGATTCAGTATGTTGCTTCAAGAATGGAGGTATGTGATGTCTTTTGAGTAATCATTTTGGTTTGCTAATGCTGTTTGTTTGAGCATTCAGTTTCAAAAGTTTTTGAGTGTTGTTGGGCGATTCTAAAGGTCTTGTTGTTGGCTTCACCACTTTAGCTATGCAAGCCATACTTCTTGGGTAACCTTGGGGTTTCACATCTTTATTAATATTAGTCTAAACATGATGTTATGATTATATTTCTTAGATTTTACGCACTTTGGGTGAGTGGTCTGTTGTTTGGAGGTCAAACTCCACTCTTGCTAGGTTGTACTCTTAACTACAAGGTGTATGAATTAATCAAATGAAGCACTTGTAAGAGTTGGTATAGAATAACTCTACACCATGCAAGATTTGGCTGAAGATTATAACCACCGAAGATCTAGGCACTTCATGAAAGCACAAGAGAGATCAATATGCAATGCTCAAGATTGCAATGGAATTGAATCCAATAGATTATTCAATATGATTTACACATGAGACCACTTGGTTATATAGTGAAGGCGAGACACAAGACTAAACAAGATTATGACAAGTGTCTTAATCTTATATCATGTGACAACTTATCACAACTACCTAGGACACATGTGTTATAAGTCAAAAGATAAGATAAGATCTAATGACAACTAACACCTTCTAGAAAGATTCCTTCCTAGGACCTAAGTAAACTCAACATGTAAATAAGTCCCCTAAGTCCCTAGTAATGAATTATCTAGGTATAAGACATGATTTACACCAACACCCCCCCTTAAGTGCAACTTAGGGAGTAGTTGATTATTATGCAAATGACACAAGAATAGGTCTCGGCTATAAGGCCATGTTAGGTACCCATGTACAAATGCAAATGCAATCTCTCACAAACAGAGAAAAGGAGAAAACCCAGTGGGACAAAACTCCTCCCCAAAAGTGAGATGAAAAAACAAAATGCTCTTACTAATGAATGAGAAGGACAAAACCCCATGCGAGGAAAAAGATCTCCCCATAAGAGAGAAGAATAGAGACCATGCAACCCCCCTTCAATGTTGAGTCCCCTGCAATGATGGTAGAAGCTTGACATTGAATGCTGAAGATGATCCAATAGCGTCGAACAACATTCCTCCCCTTAGGAAGAAACAAAACCAAGATGGTCTGTAGTATGTCTTCCCATTCCTAAAAGGAAGATGTGTGAAGAAGGATGATGTGTGATGTCTCTGAAGAATGCTCAAGTGTCTCCATGTCGATGTCGAAAGTTGTCACACTCCAAAGAGGCGGTCTAGGCCACACTATCAAAGAAGACAATCTAGAATCTCCTAGACACGATTGTAGAACACAACAAAGACAAGGATACCTCATCTGAAGACAAAGAAGCCTCCTCCAAATGCTGTCCAAAAGAATCCACACTCATGTCAAATTGCAAATAATGATCATGTAGAGAATTAACATGAAGGTTAGAGTGTTCCCTCGCAACAACTGAAGAAGAATCACCTCCATCAAAGAGAAGATGAATGCAATCAATGATGTCTCCAAAATCTGAAATGCGGGACCCACAAAACAAACTAGCAATGTGTTGATGCCTGTTTTATGACACACCAAACACTCTAGAATAAAGTGTCCAAAGACGCTCTATCCCCTCTTGAAAAACTACCTCGTATGCTAAGACTGCAAGAAAGATCATACTACAATTCCAATGTTTCAGTTAGGTGTGGATAAGCTCTGTGGTCGTTGTGATTTGCCAGGAACACAAAGGGATTTACTTTGGCCAATTACTCAAAAAAGCAAAGACGCGAATGCAGTATCATTTTGGATTTTTTTTGACTTTAGATAAAAAAAGTAAAAAAAGAGCAAGGGTTTAGAAGTC
Organism: Sequoia sempervirens; assembly: GCA_007258455.2. Classification (NCBI taxonomy): domain Eukaryota; kingdom Viridiplantae; phylum Streptophyta; class Pinopsida; order Cupressales; family Cupressaceae; genus Sequoia; species Sequoia sempervirens. The sequence goes on along the minus strand of VDFB02000854.1, from coordinate 1,594 downwards.
CTATGCTATTCCTACGAAATTAAGAGACGACAAAGATTGAGTGAAACTAAATAAACAATACTTTGTTTTGCCACGCTAAACGTCAACTACACAAAGCAAGTGTAATCTTCTGGGATTTGTGCTTAAGATTTTTTTTCTATGAACAATACCATCAATAGAACAAAATTAGTCAAAGTAAACATTGAAGCATCCACATCAAAAGCTCAGTCTAACTTTACGCATTGAATGAAAAGCATTCACTCAAAGAAAGTATGAGCTAAGTTTGACTAATCTCTGCTATCAATTTGTCATTCTCTTAACATGCATTTGAATAAGATTCTAATTCAAATCTACTTTATGAGGAAGAGAAATATGCAACCATGCAACCATTTGACAATGAAAGGATTCAAAGCATCTCATGCATTATGAACTTTATTATCAAGATAGTCTTTAGCAATAGAACTCTCTTATTCTCTACAATCTCTTCTAATCTCCTCTAATCCTCTATATCCTCTATATCATGCTATGTATATGAAAGAGTGGGGGAGGGGGGGTTTATATAGAGTTTCTTGAGTACAATGAATGGCCAAGATCAAAATGAGATTAACGGCCAGATTCAAAATAAATAAACCCTAATTAGGGTTGCCTAAACAACAATTAGTTAATTGCAGAGAACTTCATGCACTGGGAGTTGCATCCTTATCCACTCGCAAAGCACTACGTTCGGTGAAACTAGACACGATCATGCTGACTTCTTCCATGGTAATGTCCAGCAGCATGTCAACCTTGTACTCCAGCAAGTCTAAAATTTTTGCACATTCTACAAAGGAGATCACCCATCCCGATTCTTGCAACAAGGTGTCTCGGACGGTCAAGAAGCTGTATACCTTAGTCAATTTTTCTTTCAGGATTGTCCCGGCAGAGAAAATCTCTTGAACTTTATCCTTCAAATTTTCCAACTACAAGTGTTTTCTCCGGGCAATGTCTCTATCAAGCACATCCGCAGCCATTTGGAAAATTTTACTCTCGATCCCTTTTACTTGCTCCTCAACTTTGGCGCCATTTGTCTTTACTCTTTCCAAAACTTCTCCTCGCAAGAGCAGTGCATAGTACCAGCCACTAAAATCATATGCAGCTCCAGCTTCAATAATCTTCTCATTGATCAATCTCTGCTTCGGAATGCCCTTTATTTCTCGAAGACATGGGATAATTTTACTCTGAATGTCTCGGAGGCCATCCCATGCTTCCGCCAAGTTGGCCACTCATGAAAGCAAAGAGGAAGTTTGCCCATAAACATATGCCAACTATTCTGCGAATGCTATTGCTTCCTCTTTCTTTCCTACCATCCATTCTTTAGTTTCTCTGGCTGTAGTCAATTCCTCTTCAAAATTTCTGACCGGTTCTTGCGAAGAATTTGGAAGTGGAGGGGTTGATTGGTCACCCCGATTGAGTGGCCTGGTTAAATGCTGGATATATTCTTTCAGACACTCAATCTCTCTTTTATATTCCCTCTTCTTCGCCACTTCCCTTTCCAGCCTAGATTTGATGATGGCAACAGAATTATCTAGGTCCTCAACTTCTTGTCCTTTTGTTGTCGGACCAATATCAATAGTTG
>VDFB02000853.1:0-37961 GCA_007258455.2 Sequoia sempervirens | reverse complement strand
GAAGTAAAGCAGGCCGGCGAGGGCACAGCTTCAGGAAAGAGGAGGAAACAGAAGGAGGCGTCGGTGGAAGAGGAAACATCAGAGGAGGAGGCCTCGGAGCAGAGCGATGCTTCTGACAGGGAGGAGCCCATCGATTTATCTTCCTCGCCCTCGGAGTCTAGTCCACCGGCCGATGAGGAGGTATCCGTCGCCATCGGGGGTCAGGAGGCTAGCGAGATTGACATACCAGTGTTGCAGCCGGCAGGATTTACTCTCCCCGCACCGCCAGCCAGCCAGAGCACACACTCAGTAACATTTACTCTCCCTGTTGCGCCAGTTGGAGCTGGGCGAATGTTGAGGGTAGCTGCTTCACTACCAGGTGCATCACCAGGGTGGGCACCTCTCGCCACCACGACATCACAGGGGGCAGTCACTGTCTCGGCAGGGTCCACTGCCTCGGTCGAGATATTGCCAGCAATTTGTTCCCTTACACCACCGCCAGCATCGGCAGCGACAGGAGTGGCAACCTCGGCAGTAGGAATTGGGGGAATGACGGAGGCCACTGAGGAGACGACTCCAGCCCCAGGAGCACCCGGAGTAGCACAGATCGATAGCTGGTTGGGATCGGTAGGCCTCACATTAGACGTGGCCGAGCAGCCAGACCAGCAGGAGAAGAGTCCCTCGGAGGGACAAGGGGATGAGGAAGGGCCAGTCATTCACACCCAGCAGAGTGAGACGGCCAGACTTGGCGAGGACACACTTGCGCACCCGGAGGTTAGCATAGCAGAGGCACCAGAGACAGCCATTCATGAGCCTCAGCCGGTAGTCGGGGAACCGCCCCGGGAGGAGATAGAACATTGTATACCTTCTGATGATGAGGAGAACGAGGAGGGTGCTTCCACGGAGGGATTTGTTGTGGAAATGTCACAGCCAAACCCGTCCGACCCAGTAGGCACGGTGCAGCAATATGTGCAGGAGCTCGAGCATATGGGCAGGTTGATGATCCGAGTGGGACAGGTTTCCAGGGACCTGAGGATTGGCCGATCGCCTCTAGTGGGCCAGGAGGTTCACCGCATCCGAGGATTTGTGCAGATGGGGTGTGAGGCTGAGTTCGCACGGATATTTGGCGAGGGGTGGCCAGCAGGAGAGACTCCTGCTATGATGAGAGCCTGGCGGGGTCGACCACCGAGGCTAGTAGGACGGGATGCAGGCGTTCTGGAGAGTTTATACTACATAGAGCTTGCCTTCCGAGATGTCTTTATTCTGATGAAGCGCCAAATATTTTCCACCGAGGTAGCAGTATCACGTCGAGTGGACGCCTATAGACTCCTGCAGAGGGTCAAGGATGAGTCCGCTGCGACCATCAAGAGCATTCAGAATGACTTGACTGAACAATCTCGGCTTGCCAGTGAGAGGGGAGCTCGATTGGAGGTCTTGGAGCCTCAGGTGGTAGCCTTGGAGGAGGAAGCACAGCAGAAAGAGGCAGCATGGCAGCAGCGAGTGAAAGCGTTGGAGGATTAGTTGGCTGCAAAAGAGGTGGAATTGGCGGCCAGGAATGCAGAAGCGGAGAAGGCAAAGAGCCAACTGATGGAGGCAGCTCGGATGGTAAAGGCAGCGAGGGAGAGGGAGATCCTGGCAGATCGGCAGCTTCGCACACGCACGGAGGAGCTAAGGCGCCTGAGAGCAGAGCATTCTTCCACCACTCCGACGTCATCTGTGCATCCAGGGACGCACTCCCTTCCCCCTACTTCTCAGTAATCTTATCTTGCTGTATGTATGTCGTCTGGAAGACGACTTTCTTTTTGGGGGGGATGATGTTAGTCGAATATTTTACTTTGTTGTCGGCCGTAGTCGGCCTCGGTCGTAGTCGGCCAATTGTCAAATAAAACAATAGTTAGTAAAGAATAATAATGTCATGTAATGTCATGTACTTTCGGGAAAATATGTTTAGATTAATGTTAATGTAATGTTGTTATGAAGGCCGCGGTTCGCTTTTGGTTATTTAACCACCGCCGGTTTATATGTAGCCTGATTGGGATAGTTTCCAGTATGTTTCTTTGGTGCCAATGTTTATTGTCAAATCACCGATACTCTTGTACATGATATTTCCGAATGAACAAAGTTTCCGTGTTCAACATGATATCTTTCAAATTTTATCAAGCTATCCTATGTTCTCGTATACATTACCAGCTTGCCAAGAGTACAGAGTTGAATCTCATCTCAGAGGCAAACAAAACTAAAATCCATCTTATTGGTTCCTAAGCTAGGGCACAAGGCGATTTTTCCCTTTTTCCCAAGGTGAAGAGTTTTGACTAAAAATAAACCATACATCAACTACCATTCTTGCATAATTCAACTAAAGGCACAAAATAAGCAATGAAGTACACACGAAGCTAGGATTTGGTTTAAATGACACAACAAACTTAGTAAATCATAAGAGGGGAATGGCATACAAAGCTCCCAAACCAACTTGTAAAGATCCTTTCCTAGGAGATGTAGAGCTTTTCAATTGAATTTTCAATTTGATAGATTTTCAATGTTGTCAAACTTATCACAATATCATAAATTTATTGAACAACATAGTCAAGAGCAAGCATGAATAATATTTGAAAGATTCTTGAGCAATTCTAACTTTACCTTGGGGTTGACCCCGCAGTACAATGGATAAGTTGCAGGAGCAGCAGTTGGGCTGTCTAAGGTTTGAATCCCACGATGGATAGTGGGAATGGCGTAGGGAGATAGCAGCATCATTTAGTGCACGAGGAGAGGGGATGGAAGACGGGTGCTGCTACGGGCTCAACAAACGCAGTGGCGCCGGTGGATATGGTGGCAGCGGCAGTAGATATGGTGGCAACGGCAGTGGATATGGTGGTAGTGACAGTGGTGGATATGGTGGTGGCGGTTCGGAATGGCGAGGATGAGGTCCCTCGAATGTGGCCTCACTGGTTCATAGCTCCAGTCAAAAGCATTCAGGGTGCTGCCCCTTAGCAGTGATTTACCTAACAAAAAAAAAATTCTAACTTTAACTCAGACTGAATTTTCAATATAATGGTGTACAGAGATTTATATCAGACTATTGCATGCTCAAAAATATATGTTTGGCTCAGACAATAACAGGGTGAATCTGATGTACATTAAGCAACAATTTAGAAATTAATTGCAGGCCCTTACAATCACAAAAAGAATCCCAAATTGTCAAGCATGAGACCCAAATTTGAACAGCAGTTGGTAATACTCAGAATGTTAAATGAAGGTGGGTTATAAAGAAAATTTCTGAGTGTCAAATAAACTGATTTTCATCAGCAGATTGCTCAAGGAGATACAGTAAATCGCCCTTAACCAGAATAGTAAACTTTTACAAATAATGGACAGTAAGGATCTATCAATGGTGGATAATACAATGCCTTGAAACCCTCACAGAAGAACAAAACTCAGAAACTCATGCATACTCAGTCTGGAAGTTACATTAACAGCAATAATAATAATGCTTTCCAACCCAGTAGTTCACGCCTTGTACGAAGGATGTTGATTGCAAACTTGGAGGCGTCTGAGAGCTCAGTATGTGGGCTCGACCTGCCTCTTACCAGCTCCCCACAACCTCCAGTTAGCATGAAATGTGTCCAATTTCACACGACTTGCTAGCACCTCCTGAATCGACCCTCATAGCAGCAAGTTCAGGGCACAAACTAACACGTCTGGCAAATGCCAACACAAGATATGCAATCTGAGCAGTGGCTGAGTCTGTATCTTCTACACCCTTAGCCAAAAACTTCTTCCACGGCCACGCGTAGATTTTTCTTAAACCCACGACCTCCTTAGACACATTCTGCCATAGACTCTAGGGGTGTGCTCTAGGCAATGAAATTACCAATACAGTTGAAACGACTCAGAGAGGAAAATCTTCAAGAAGATCAAAGAAGTATTCGCCCAATTCCAAACCCTACACAGAATTAGCACTGAAGATATATTCGTTGTCCCAAATCTTGTCTTTGAAAGAGACTTACAAAATTGCAAATAAGCTCCATGTAATGTCCCCTTCTCAAATGTGATCGTTTCAGTTGACCGTTGGCCTATTCCGGAGACCCGTAGGCTACTCGGATGGTGAAATTAGGGTTTCCTAATTTTGAGGAGGTTGTTGCTTGAAGTTTGGAAATCAGATTGCGGATTCTTTCTGGGTTTTCAGAGAGCTTCGCAGTGGTATGGTCAGTTTGGCGTTTCGAGCAACTTCATGAATTTACTATTTTTAATAAATTCTATTCTTGGCAGTGGACAGGTTGGGTTCAGTTCAGTTGGTCTTCTTCTTCAGATGGTTCAGTTGGCATTATTGTTTTTGGCCCTTGGGTGCATTTTTATGGAAAGATAAGTATTTTCACATTATAATATTATATTTTAATATTATAACACCCCCTTGCCTAGCACCACAACTTTATGTTGTTTTTAAAAAGGGGAACTTTATGGGTGAATGCATCATCAGGTGAAAGATTAATAATTTGAAGGTTCAAAATGCTCAAGGTGAAATGGACGCCAACTTTTGGAGAAGATATTATTTTTAAATTAAAAGAAATTGCCTTGGCAAAAAGGGACGCCATCTTGAGGAGGTTTGGTCAAGTCAAAACCCTAAAAAGCATCTTGGGGAGTGGGCACCTATTCTAGAAGCTTCTGGAGGAGTCTTCTCAAATCTATAAAAGGGAGTATTGGCATCTTCTGTCTACCATACTGTTATGCTGCTAGAATGTATTCAGGCAAGCTTCAAGGAAAGCATACCTCCTAGCATTTGGCTCATCTTCTTGCTTGAAAGATAGCAACAAGTTGAGAATTAGATTGCAGTTGGGTTATTTAGCATTGTAGTTGAGTTTCATTGCATTTGGTAGCTGTTGTTCAAGCATTTTGTCATATTTCAGTGTTGCTGGTGTTGCATGGCTGTAGGTAGTTTTAATTCATATCTCAAAAAATAAAAAGAGTTTTGTTCTGGGTGTTTGCTATATCCATTCCTCTACTTGGGGCGACCCTTCTTGCAAATTTGTGGAATTTTTAATGAGGTTTGTAATGTCCCCTTTTCAAGCCTCGACATTTTCGCGACTCTTAGCCTCGGGAACCCTGAGGCTAAGTTTCCGGTTAAAATTAGGGTTTCCTCATTTTGAGGAGGTCATTGCTCTGAGATGGTTGTTTTAATGGCGGATTCCTTCTGGGGTTTCAGAGGGCTTCGCAGTGGTATGTTCGTCTCAGCATTCAGAGTACTTTTTGGAATTTACTATTTTTAGTAAATTCTATTTTTGGCAGTTTCCAGATGAGCTCAGGTTGGTTGACTTCCGGTTTCAGATTGATCAGTTGACTTCATCAGTATTGGCTTCAGGGCATTTTCAGAGAAATGAGTTAAGTCATTTAAATTAAAAAGTCACGTTAAAATGTTATATTTTAATGTTGACCCTTGGCTTAGACTTAATGACTTAATGTTGTTTTAAAAAGGGGGTCATTGAGGGTGGCGCCCTCATTAAAAGAATATTTTAATATTCCCTAAGTCAAAGCAAGATTATGATAGGCGCATATTTCAAAGTTGAATATTTAAATGAAATATTAAATCAAGAGCTTGAAGGCAAAAGTACGCCCATCATTGAGGAGAGGGGATTTTGACCTAAAATCAGATTCTAGGGTTTCGTGAAGTCAAGCGAAGATTATAAAATGGAGTCTTGTGCATCATTTTGGGTTATCTTGGAAAAATACACCGTTATGCTGCCGGATTGAATCTGGATCACTTCGAGGAATGAAGACCTCCTAGTATTGGGCATCTCTTCTCGTTTGTAAGACAACGACTAGTGATGATTGTTAGTCTAGTTGTGAGTACTTTGGATTTCGTGCATTGTAATCAGCATTCATATGTTTAGGATCAGATTTGGCATGTTAGAGATTTCTGTTTTCTGTATTTTGCTTTAGCAGATTTGTGTTTACATTCATAAATCAAAAAATACAAAACATTTCATTGTGGGTATTGATTGTAATGTCCCCTTTTCAAGCCTGACAGTTTCTGTGACCGTTAGCCTTTCCTTGGGAACCCGGAGGCTAGTCGGAAGTTAAAATTAGGGTTTCCTAATTTTGAGGAGGTTATTGTTCGAAGATGTCAATTTTAATGGCGGATTCCTTCTGGGTTTTCAGAGGGCTTCGCAGTGGTATGATCATTCCGGCATTCTGGGTACTTTTTGGAATTTACTATTTTTAGTAAATTCTATTTTTGGCAGCTTGTCAGATGATGTTCAGCTCGGTTGACTTCCTGTTTCAGTGGTCAGATGTTTGGATCAGTTTTGGCTTCAGTGCGCCTCCGGAGGGATAAGTTAAGTTATTTCATTAAAGGCACATTTAAATATTATATTTTAATGTTGACCTTGGGCTTAGAAGTAATGACTTAAAGATGTTTTAAAAAGGGGCCATTGAGGGTGGCGCCCTCATTAAATGATTATTTTAATTATTGCCTAAGTCAAGCAAGCTTATATTGGGCGCACCTTTCAAGATTGACTTTTAATTAAAATATCATTTATTAATCTTTGAAGGAGAAAGTACGCCTTCTTGAGGAGATCAGGGAATTTGACCTAAAAGATGATTTTAGGGTTTCGTGAAGTCAAACGAAACTTATAAAAAGAGGGCTTGTGCATCAGTTTGGGTTATCTTGGAAAATACACCGTTATGCTGCCGGATTGAATCTGGATCACTTCGAGGGATGAAGACCTCCTAACCATTGGGCATCTCTTCTCGTTTGTAAGACAACGACTAGTGATGATTGTTAGTCTAGTGTGAGTTCTTGGAATTATTGCATTGTAATCCGCATTCATCCATTTAGGATCAGTTTGAGCATATTAGAGTTTTCTGTTTTCAGCATATTAGCTTTAGCAGATTCGTTGTTTTATTGATAAATCTAAAAATACAAAAATATGTCTTATGGGTATTGCATAAACTCATTGGTCTAGACTAGGCGCCTCTTTGAGCAAGGTTATAGATTTTTTGAAGCATTGTCAGATTTTATAATTGAAAATCGCCCCTGTACCTGGGCCGTACCATCTGCAGATGCTTGGGATTCGTGCCATTAAATATAATCTGATCTTTGGTACTGTTTCTTGTTCCTATGCTGGACGCCATCATTCTATTTGTGTTTTGCATTCAATTTTAGATTGTTTGATGGAGTATTAAGGGAGATACGAACTTTCCAAGGAATTTCTATGTGCTGTTCTATGATGAAAAACACAGGTCTGTCAGACAGAATGAAGAAATCTGCATCTTGTTCTTGACGAGTGTGAATGGATCTTGAGATCTTGTGGCATACTCATCGTTGGTTGGGCAAGCATCACAAAGGTTGGATCTATTAATTAATTACTTCACTTTCAGTCTCTTTCACAGCAAAGGAATGTTCTAATATTATTGCAAGTCTCTCATATGTTGGATTGTAATTGATAAGCAAGTTGTAATCTTTCAAGTTGTATGCTGGCAGTAGTACTGTCGGTCTTAGATTCTTGCTCAGTCGTATTGTAATGTTCTCTCTTTCAGCATTTTGATATTGTATGTAATCCATCTCCGCCCTATGGTCGCTACTTTCCCGTCTTGGGTCAGCAAGCACATCCTGGGTGTAGAGTAGAATTCAATATTCCGCATTTCCTTCTAGTTTGTTTTCAGTACTAGATGAAATAGTATAACTCCGCCCTATGGTAGCTACTTCCCATTCTGGGTGAGCAAGCACGTTCTGGGTGTTGAGTAGTTTCGTTATTCAGCATTTCATTTCAAGCTTTGCTTTCTGTAATCACTCCGTCATATGGTCGCCCCTCACTCCGCCTTGGATTGGGTAGCACATACTTGACGTTGAGTTCCCTTCTGTATCTTGAGTTTACTTTCATGCACGTTTCGGTTTATCCATCTAACCTTAACTGCATTGCCGAACGTTGCACCGCTATTTAAAAACCTAAAAAATTTGGCCCCGCATATTCTATGGATAGTTCTATTCCTTTGGTCTAGGCGCCATTGTGTGACAAGTTGCAGATTTTTCATTGGTGTATCTAATTTTTAAAGTAAAGTCGACCCTGTCAGCTGGGCCGTACCATTCTCAAGATCTCGGGATTTGTGCATTTAATATAAGTGGCATTTCAAGTCTGTTTTGTGTTTCTAGTTTGAGCGCCTCCTTGTTAAAGGTGTTTTGCCTTCAGTATCTAGTCATTTGGATCAGTTTCTAGGGAGATCTGATCTATTTTATAAATCTGTGTTGCTGGTTTATGAAGAAAAATACAGTACTGTTATAACAGCATACAGGGATCTGCACTTTTGCTCTTGGATGGTCGTTGGGAACTCTTAAAGGCTTCACGGAGACATCATTGAAGATTGCTCAGATTGGAAGAGGTTGGATCCGTTTCTTTCATACAAGTTTAAGCTTTATTCTTGGCAATCATTGAATGCTTCAATATTATTGCAATATTCTCAAAGGCTGATTTGTAACTGGTAGCAAGTAGTTATCTTTCAAATTGTATGCTGGCAGTAGTACTGTCGGTCCTTAGATTCTTGCTCAGTCAGATTGTAATGTTCTCTCTTTCAGCATTTTGATATTGTATGTAATCCATCTCCGCCCTATGGTCGCTACTATCCCATTCTGGGTTAGAAAGCACATCCTGGGTGTTGAGAGTCTTTAGCTTTCAGCATTTTCTTTCAAGCAGTAGTTTTGTATTCACTCCGTCATATGGTCGCCCCTCACTCCGCGTTGGATTGGGTAGCACATACTTGACGTTGAGTTCCTTCCTGCAAATAGAATAGAAGACCCTCTGACCAATGCTCACCTTCAGCGGTGCCATTCTGGTTAGAGTTACAATTTAAGCAGTCTCAATTAGATCCTCTGACCAATGCTCGCCATCCCTACCAGAATGCTTTGGTTTCTTTCATCTAAATTCAACCTGGTGCATCATGGTAATTTGAAATTTAAAAACGAAAAATTGGCTCCCAGATATTTCAAAAGTTTCTGATTTATCCTAGCTAAATCGCCCCTTTAAGAGGGCCGTACCATTTTGAAGTTGTCTTGGGAGTTGTGCAAAATTAATGGAGGCTGTTTGGTGAGGTTTTAGGCTTTCATTTTGGGCGCCTCCTTCCTTAGAGCAATCTGCACTTGATTTCATGTCATTAGGGTGAGTTTTGAGCGAGATATAAGCATTTGAGTGAGTGTGTGGTTGCAGATTTCTCCATTTTATGTTGCAGGTCTGATATATCAGAATTGAGAAAGTTGTCCCTTTGGCTGGGATTGAGCATTGGAACTTACATTTGGTATTGGGAAGACATACTATACAATTGCAGCAGTGAAGAACTTGAAAACTCTATATTTAATTGAATATTCTGACATATTGTAAGCTGTTAGTAGTACTATCAGCCATTCTTCACTTACCTCTCATTTACTCCATTGTATTTCCCACTGAATAAGTGGAAGAGGCTAGCTTGCCGCCTATTTACTTTCAATTAGTAGTTATAGGGACCCTCTGACCATATGCTCGCCATTCCTTGGCACCATTCTTGGTTAGGGTTATTTCAGCTCATCATGCATTGATCCTCTGACCATATGCTCGCCAACATTTGGCACCATTCTTGGTTAGAGTTCCTTTCCAGCTATGCATTCTGCATTCAGATCCTCTGACCATATGCTCACCAACACTTGGCGCCATTCTTGGTTAGAGTTCCTTTCCAGCTTTGCATCTGCATTCAGATCCTCTGACCAATGCTCACACCTTGCCCACTTCGGGATCCTGGTGTACATTCTGGTTAGAGTTGCTTTCCGCATCGTTTTGGTTTAGTGCTAACCTTAACGGGTGCGTGTTGATTGTAAATTGCATTTGAAACACAAAAAAAAATTAGTCCAGTTCATTACACTCCAGTAGAAAGCCTGAGTGACTTCCCCAACAATCTCCAACTAGGGTAGATAGTTTCACTACCAAAACTGGTGCCCTAGGGTTAACAAACCCACAGACTAGAAAATCCTTCCAAAAGCTCTACAAAATGAACTGAGAAATAAAATCTAAGAATAACCAAATGAGCTCCAAAACCTCCTTTTATACTTTTTCCCCAAACTCTCAAGAAGCTTCTTTTTTAAAATGCACTTTTTAATTTAAACACCCTTTTTACTCCAAAAATGACTTTTTCATTAAAATAATGATATTTTGACATGCAAGGTCCCTGTTTAATGAATCCATGATTTAAAGCATCTCATCTCGATTCTGACGAGCTATAATACTAAGGGTCTTTTTAAATATTTTAATTAATTTTAAGCAACCTTAGTAATTTAATTAAAATATAACTATTAATACACACATTTTTGCAGAACTGTCGGAATGCATTGGAATCGGAAACTAACTGCACCAAAGTGATCCCAATGATAAATAAAGATGAAACGGAGCCGATCGGGTGACTTGCCATAAATAGACGCTCTCTCCAAGAATCTTGGAGCCCAAAACCCGAAGCTGAAATAACCTCTGAAAGTATCAAATAACTCCTCCAAACCATTTGAGCTCATTGGTAACATTACATCACCCTTCTGATCGAGCATATACAAACACAGAAAACCATCTCCAATTGCAAAGCAAGAGAACCCTAAAATGGGGACATTACAGTCCACCCTTCCCAAAGATTGTTTGTCCTCAAGCAATGCCAAGGTATCCACAATAGCAACCCACTGATGCCATTGTAACCAACTGAACCCAAGTGTAATCCCGGAATCCCAAGTCAATCTTTGCAAATGTCCACCATGCTATCTACACTACCATAAAACTAATAACGATCACACTCCAACTGCTGCTATCAACTCCGTGGGTTCTAAAGTGAACAACAACATCACCTACACCCATAGTAAATGCCCGTGGAGGGTTAAAAATTTCTATCCTAGAAAAATCTCTTGTCGAGGCTTCGCTGAGATCCATATATGAAATCCTTATTATCTAATCCCTACTCGACAATAGGAAGCATACCAACTCCAAAAATCTCAGCGAAGTCTCCCTCACAATGTCCTGCAGGTGATATGAATTAGTCCTTAATCGGCCGATAAATAAACAATGTCATCCCTAAAATCATATACATCCTAGCAATGCCACCGAGCAATAGATTGATAACTCTAATCAATACCTAATCCCTGCGTCAATATGCCTAAATATCAAACACATCTCACCATCCAATCGACCGTGAATCACCACTATAGCATTTGGCGGATATATCTATCAACAACTCAGATCTGATTGCAAGATTCATCACTCCACACCGTGGGAGAGCTAGTAATAACTGTCAGTGCTCTATAAATCCTCCCACAACCTCGGCTACGCTAAGAAGCTCAGAGAGGGTGCCATTGGAAAAGTCACTGCCCATAAACCGACATGTTGTCATCATCAACAGGAATGCTAGGAAGCAGCTGTCACCAATCGTTACTCCCTCGAAAATAGGAAATGTGAATTTACCTGGATGACCAAAGGAAATTCTCCAATAACCACATTACCCGCACCAATCAACACCCACTAAGAATCACTCCACTGCTGGGTTGGAGGTATTGACCAATCCATCTACATGTTATCATTCCTTAACCTCTGCAAGCTGATTGGAAAGTGGATAGCAATATCAACTCTCAAAATTTGTTCACCAAACCAATTTTGAATCAACATCTCACCCCTAAAAACTGTACCTGGATCCCAAATTATGTGATTATCTCCAATCATACTCCCACACACAATCTCATGGCTGCTGCAATAAATGATGACAGTACTAGGAAGTCTGAAAATCAGATTTATAATCAACTTGGAATTGCCCCTACTATCATCAATTGATAAGATATCATCAACATTCAATTCCCAAGTGCCATAGTGACAAACATGCGCACACCAATCCAAGCAATTCACTACCAACATAAATGCAAAATCTGAGAATTTTATGATCAACATCATAAAGCATCCCTTAAACATTAGTGTGTAGGTAGAAGACCAAAGAACCAAGTCTGAACATTCTTCCACGATTTGATGCACATTGCTGATATGAGTTTTCATGAGGTGAAGATTAGTAAACTCATTATGAAGCATCATATCTCGAGAGTTACTTCTTCCCACAAACACCATTTCATGCTTAGCCGTTAAATTTTGAATATCAACCAAATGGAGCCCTTTATCAATGAAAAACTTAATTCTTATCCACCATCTCATGATAAACAAGATCATTTAGAGATAATGGACTGCTGGTCACAATCATAAAATTAGCTTCTAACTCATACCTTTCATAGGTGTCTTCGTGGACCTCATGCATACCTTCCTCAAATTTTGAATGCCCGTCATTAGTTATTGATCCCTGAAGCGTATCATGTTGAAATCTACCCTCATTACCTATTATAATAGTTATCTCATGGCTACAAGCTGCACCTTCATGTGAGAAATGATCCTCAAGCCTATTCCAATGTTTATCCACATACTGAACTTCTGAGATATTCCCCTTAGTTTTTTCCCAATTTTTAGAACAAGTCCAGCACAAACACCATTGATTAGCGTTAGCTCCAAAGATAATCAGTTTGGAAAGTAACCCTCACCAAGAATGTTCACCAAGATCCCAATGTGGGCGAGATGACAGCATATTGTGTCGGGGATCGTTAGCAATAAAATGAACTGAAATTACAATGCTGGAAATGAAAGTGTAGGCGGTGAACCAACCATGAATTTCGCTTTACCACTTATTCAGTGGGGGGAAATTATTACAATTATTTAAACTGAAAACTCAACCACTTATTCACCGAGAGTAAGCAAACTGAAATAAAGAAAACTCGACCACTTATTCAGCGAGAGTAAGCAAACTAAAATAAAGGAAACTCGACCACTTATTCAGCAGCAGTATGAGATACAAAATGAAATATGCCAAAAATAAAGAGGTTGATTCAGTACTACTGAAACCAGCTATTATAATGTGCTTTTTACAATGATTTATCAATGAATCTACTCTAACTTCAATACAAAGATTGCAAAGATCTTAGACTTCATCTTCGACTCATCCCAGGAAATTTCATCATCTCAGAGTCTAGGCGTATTTTCTTAAGGAAGAAAATATTTTGTGCCTTAGAAAAATTTTGAATCACCTTGCATTTTAGAAAATTTTGCCTTAGGAAATTTCTCTTCAACTTCGTTCACCTTGCCTGTGAGGAAAATTTTATTTCATCCATGCTCATTTGCCAGTGGTGGAAATTTTTATCAACTTCGCTTGGAAAATTTTCCATTTTAAAGCACATATCACGTCTAACATGCTTTATTTTATTCACCACCTTGTATTTTATTTCATACTTCCATTACTTTAGGCGCATTTAGCTTATTAAATTTCCACGCCTAGTAATATTCTTCATCTCCATTTTCAACGCCTAGGTGATATTTTAATCTCCCCTTGGGCACATTTTATGCTTGAAGAGGACATTTTAACTTTCAACGCCTAGCATCACCTTATGCCTTGGGCGCATTTAGCACTTCATGAGGAATATTCAACTTCACCACCCTACATACCTCTTGGCGTATATCACACTTGATGAAGGATAATAACCACGCCTAGCATATTTCACCTTGTTTACCACGTTCTCACTCTACACTCACCTTTTTACATAGCGCACATTAGCATATGTGAAGGATTAACATTTACCACGCCTTCTTGTGACCTTTCATCTCCCTTCTTTTGTCTTTACATGCCCTCACTTGGGCGCATATAGCATGTAGAGGAGAATAACATTTCTAACGCCCCCCCTTTTGACTTGTTGACTTCCCCTAGCTTGGAATGATATGGGCGCATTTGAGCATGTGTACAAGATGGGCGCATTTAGCTATTGGAGGAGAATAAACTTTTCAACGCCAAGCTTTGACTCTTTTCCCCTTGCTAACTTTACATGCCCTCACTTGGGCGCATATTAGCATGTGTGGTGGATGACCCTTGGGCTTCCTTATTTTTGTCTTCATATGCTGTGCTTGGGCACATTTGAGCATGCATGAGGATGGGCGCATATGGCATGTAGAGGAGGATGAAGTTTTATACTTAGAAATTTTTCAAACATGAGATCTTGCATGAGGGCGCAAATGGAGGGTGGTGGAGGATGAGAGTTGGATACTTAGAAAATTTTCATGCTTGGCATTACCTTGAGGGTGCATTTCAACATAGGAGGTGGATGAAACTTGTGCCTTAGAAAATTTGTATGCTTCTTCATCAAGCAGGGCGCATTCTGAGGTGGCAAGAGGATATTTTCAATCACTTAGCCATTTTTCTGACTCCAGCTGAAGATGGGAGCATTTTCTTGGAGGTGCAGGATGAAACTCAGACTTAGTCACTTTTTCTTCGTCTTTGCCAGTTCCTCCATGCCTTACTATAAATATAAGTCCCTTGATTTTCACACTTCAGAAGCTCAGATCATTTTGAAATTTTAAACACTGCATCTTCACGACCTCGTTGGCCTGTTGACACTGCTATTTCGGGTTGTTCTACTATTTTTAGCCCATTTCTGAAGGTGGTTTGCTATTTATAGTAACTGCCTGCTTTTGATGCCTCCACAACTCCGTTTGACTTGAAATTCGAATGATGCGCTCCTCACCACGCGATCTCAATAACATCACGCGATACCGGATTTGCTATTTTTAGCCTATTTCAAAATGACTTTACTATAAATAGTAAGTGCTTCGCTTGCCTTCAAATTTTACCATGATAGCTTGAAGGATGCTAATCACTTCGGTTTACACCGCTTCGGTAAAATTCCCACTTTTACTCCGCCTTTTGGGTCCCGTTGAAAACCCTAATTTGTCTGTGGTATGCATATCAAATGACCTCCGCTTTGACCTCGCTTCATGCATTCTATTCCCCGTCATGATTCGGCGCGCTCGAAGTATCGCCAGTATTCGCTAAAAATAGTAAGTTCTTGAATAAGTGTTTATCTCCGTTTGCATGTCACATCACTACGAAACTCTCAAAAAACCCATAAGGAATCATTTGACATGCAAAGAAAAACCTAACATGCAAACCCTAAAAATAGCCTCCTCAAGGTTTAACTCCTGGTTGTCATCTCATTTTGCATGTTATAATCACAAAGGTCTCTCGGGAAACTAAGAAGGAATCTCCAGACATGCATTGAAAAACTCGATCTAAGCCCCCAAATCTAAATTCGGGTTGAATTGCTAAAAATAGTAAGTTGTTTGTTTCACTCACTTTGCGACGAAATGGATGTGTTTTGGATGTAGTGTGGACTGGGTTTGGAATCTAAGAAATGTCGAATTTAAATGTTCACTCATACACTACTAAAATAGTAAGCTGTCGGACCTAATGAAATTTCAATGGAAGCCTGCTGGAAGCATACTGACATATATGTCAATCTCTATTTTCAACTTATTCACCTTGCTTGACCTCAGATTGACCAGGAAAGTACAAACCCTAATTTTCAGTCTTGGCCAAATTTTACGTTTAAGCTCAAAGGCGGAGAAATCCCTCAAAAGGCAGATAGAAAAGAGACCAGCAGAGAGAGAGAGAAAAAACCAAAGCCAAAAGACCAGAATGGAGCAAAAATTAGGGGTCCCCATCTTGAATGGGGCGATGTGTGAAAAGGTCACAACAATCTCCAATTACAAAAGTGAATTAGAACACCCAAGAAATATAGCATGAAATGGTAATAACCAGGTCTGATATGAAAAACCAGCAAGCAACTACTCCACCAAAATGCTCAAATCTCACTCAAGACACCACCAATCACACCCAAACTGAAAGCACATGAATAACTAATGATAGGCATCCAAAACAACCAAGAAAGACACTAAAAAACTATCACAAAGAAAGGCACGAAATCCAATGCTTGGATGCAAGAGGTATGGCCTAGGGAAGAGGTCGACCTAGCTTATAAATTCAGCCACTTCATTATAAATTCAGAAACTTCGATGAGAGGGTCACCCAAAGTATAGGAACACACATATCAAATAACCATAACCAACAAAAATCCCTCCAAGGCGCTATGAATGAAAACAACCTACAGCCATAAATGAACCAACAACCTATAAATTCACAAAATCAACAAAAACTTCAACAATGATGCTCAATTTGCAATCTCTAAATAAGAAGCAGTCTCAAATCCAGCTAGGTGTTATCTTTCAAACACGAAACTGAATCCTTGCTTGGAGGTATGCATTCCTCGAAGCTATAATCCTGAAACCAATTCGGCAGCAATTCAATATGATAAGCAATGGATACCAAATGAATGAGCAAAGGCCTTCTTAAATAGAACTTGAGGTGACTCTTCAACATCCTCCTTTTCCCTCCAAATGAGATGCCCAACTCTTTTTGAAATAATTTAATTTTTAAATCACTTAATCCTCCACCATTTTGGCATCCAAGGCACAAGAGGAGATAATTAACATTTGAAATATAAAAAAATACCTCTTAATGAGGTGTCCACCCTGATAGCCCCCCTTTTAAAACAACATTAAGTCATTGTGCTGGGCCAAGGGGTCAAAATCACATTATAATAATTAAATGACTTAAATAAATCATTTTACCAAAATTAGCCTCAAAATGTTGAAAGCCAAATATACCCAAACTGCCTTGCCCGAAATAAAAAGTACTCTTAACTACTGAATTGCTGCCAACTGGGACACTGCCAAAAATAGAACTTACTAAAAATAGCATATTGCTAAAAATAGAAAGTTGCTCCAAACTCATTTTGAGCACAAACCGAGCAGCTGTTATGACTTACTAAAAATAGTAAGTGCCTAGAAAGGTTGTCAAATGAGGATGCATGTTATACCATTCTAAAGCTCTCTGAAAACCCAAAAAAACTCAAAAATGTAATGTCCCCTTCTAATTAATCTTTCGAGAATCAGAGGATTAGCCTATCACGTCAACCCTCGTAGGCTAATGGTTCTGGATAGAGGGTCACTTGAATGGGCACTTGGTCGTTAATTTGCAGTGTTGATATCCAGAGTATGGTGACAGGGTGAATTTGTGCGTTTGGCGTGATATTTGTGCTTAAAATTATGATCCTCACCATTTATTTCACCTTCTCTGGCTTAGGGACCATGTGTCTTTTAATTAAAGGGGTCACTTTATACTTTTCAGTTACTATTCATTCATAAAGTGAAAAAAGATCATAACTTAAGTGAATAGTGCTCACTTTATGAAGTGTTTTTCAATGAAAATTTATAAAAGGAAAAGAGAGAAGTTCGACCCCCTCATGTTATGAGTTATTTTTGCTTGCTTGAGCTTGTGAGTTGGAGTTTGAGGAAGAGGGAGACTAGGGTTTCCTGATTTCTGCAATGGGTGAGCCTAAAGGGGGCTTGTTGTTCGTTTGTGAGCTGCTTGAGGGTGTGAAACACCACCTTAAGGTTGCTGATCTGAGTTTGGTTGCTTCATTTGGAGCCATATATTGTTGTTTGCAAGTGATTAGAGCTATCTTCTAAAAAGCATTTTGCTGCCATTGACTCCATTTGCATCTACGAAGGAGTTGTTCGCATTTTAGTGGAGTTTTGGGGCTGATTTGTGCATCTACAGCCGGCCGCCCTTTCACAAGGGTTTGTAGCAGCCTAAGAAAAAGAAACGCCTCTTTATAGAGGCTGCAATCACTTCTAAAAGGGGCGCCCCAGCCCTAGGGAGCTCTCCAATTCGGTTTTTGGTGGGAGAAGTGCGTCTAACCAAAGTTGTAAGCATTCAATTGGGGTTTGTTACTGTAGCAAAACACTATTCACAGTGTTGTATGGCTGTAAGTTGAATTATTGCATATGATGTATCTAGTTTTGAATCCTATGTAAGTCATCTATTTTATGTAATCTCTAATGTAATGAAGAACTCATATTTTGCTTCGAGTATTAAGTTTTTTTAATCTGATGTATCTTAGTAGATTAGTTTAATCAAAGTTTATACTTCATGCACATGTTCTTTAGCTCTTATTTAGCATTATTAGCAAGTAAACTCAAAAACACAAAAACAAAATACAAGAACAAACAAAAAATCAGTCCTACAAACTCAGTGAAACAAATCAGCAGAGTGGTGGAACACTACAGTGGTATCAGAGCCTTGATCCTACCATCCTGGAGGGTCAAAGTTTCACATGAAAGGTCATACTAGGTATTACACTCGCAGAAGGGCAGAGCAAGTAGACAATTGGCAAGAGGATAACCCGTTTGAAGATATACCAGTAGCAAAAATGGGTGACAGGGAAGAAGAGGGTCCGCCAAGAAACGAAAGAAGAAATGAGGAAAATAATGAAGACAGAGATGGTAGAGAGCTTTTTGAGCGGATGACTCGGGCTTTTGAAGGGTTCACAGCAACGATGCAACAGTTTGTTCCACGAATACAACAGAACCAGGTTGCAGAGGATAACAGGAGTGTGGCTGGGACACCTAGGTTATATTGTGCCCCTTCATGAACTGCAGATAGACCCACTCGTCCTACCTTTTTGAGGGATGAATCAGAAGATGGTAACGCAGAAGAAGAAAGAGAGGAAATATTTGCAGACACTCTCATGGCCGCTAATGACGAATGGGAATTGTTGACACCCCAATTGAGAGAACGCCTAAGCTTTGACAGATTCTTGAGTCAAAGAAGAGAGCATTACAGAGACACTAACCTGGAGACCAAGAGGACAAAACAGAGATCAACACAGTGATCTCAAGCATGCCACCAGCAAACTCACATTACCCACATTTCATGGCAGTGGGACGGTGTGGGACGGTTACAATTCAGTCTTGGGTCCATAAGTTGGATACCTTCTTGAACCGTCGACCTATGGTAGAGGCAGACGCAATTAAGTATGCTACACTGCATCTAGAGGGAGCAGCCCACGATTGGTGGTACCACGGGTTGGTAACCCTGCAGCATGATCGTATTACTTCTTATCAGGAGTTTGTTGATTGGTTGATCGAAGACTTTGATAGGAAAGATCCGGAAACATATTTCAGAGATCTAGCCCAACTCAAGCAGGTTGGGAGTTTGGAGGGATATATAGGAGATTTCCGGCGGTTGTCAGTTATGGTTCCCAACATATCCGAAAGAAGATTGGTGGTGTTATTCATCGAAGGACTCCTGGAACCATTGAGAGGTTGGATCAAAGCTTTTGATCCCCCGACCCTACAGGAGGCTATGAGAAAAGCGAGAAGCATGGAACTTGCAGCCCCACAAAGCAAGTCCTCATCTAAAGCATCCTCTTCATACAAGGACGGCAAATCATTCTCTAAGAAGAATGAGAAATCAGATTCTAAAGGGAAATCAACAGCCCCATTAGACAAAGAAACTATCGATGACTTGCGCAAGAAGAAGTTGTGCTTCTATTGTAAAGGACCCTATGATGCAAACCACGACTATCCTCTGAGGCCTAAGGGGAAGGCTAACCGAATAATGTGGGCATACTATGAGGATTCTAATTCTAAAAAATCAGACCAGCACACTGAGCATGAGGAATCTGAGGTGGAAAAATCTGAGAATGAGATTGAAGACGGCATCGAGACGGAGGAGGAAGTAAAGCTTCAAGAAGCACGTCTCACGAGCATACAACGAGAGGGCTCTTTCAGAATGCGAGGGGTCCTAGCTGGGAAAAAGATCATTACCTTATTGGATACAGGTGCCACGCATAATTTCATTGATGCAAGGCTGGTTGAAAGACGTGGGATTCAGACTGAAGAATTTGAGGGCATAAGAGTGAAGGTCGCAGATGGCTACACCCTCAAGTGTGATAGGATGATTGCAGACCTTCCAATGAGGTTAAATAATTATGACTTTAAGGCAGATTTCTATGTGGTGAATATGGGAGACACCTATATGGTCCTAGGGATGAAATGGCTTCATGACATTGGAGAGTTTACCCTTAACCTTCGGGATATGAAGATGAGATTCAGGGTGGATGGAAGGAACCATGTGCTGAAAGCCATTTGAGATAGCAATTTCAGAATGATATCTCTCAGTAGAATGGAGAGACTCATGCGACACGACATGATCGAGTGGGCAGTTGAGTGTATGATGTTGCCATCGCAAGAGGAGCAACAAACCCCAATTTATCATCCCGACATACAGGAGTTGAGGATCAAACACGCTAAGGTGTTCAGTGAGATCCCACCTGGTAGACCACCAGACCGTGGTATTGAGCACATCATTGAGTTGGAAGAGGGTGCAAAGCCCATGATTGTCACACCTTACAGGCATCCTAAGCGACTGAAGGATGAAATAGAAAAAACTATTGAGGAGTTGCTCGCTATAGGACACATCAGACCTAGTAAGTCACCATTTGCCTCATCCGTGGTATTAGTGAAGAAAAACGATGGTACCTTGCGAATGTGCATTGATTACAGATTGTTGAATAAAAGAACGATCAAAAACAGGCATCCCATTCCCCGGATAGATGAGCTGATAGATGAGCTACATGGCGCCCGTTGCTTCTCAAAAATAGACTTGAGCTCGGGGTATCATCAGATTCGTGTGAGGGAACAGGACATTGAGAAAACAGCCTTCCGTTGTCATTGTCGACACTATGAGTTTGTGGTTATGCCATTTGGGCTGACCAATGCACCCGCTACGTTCTAGTCCACTATGAATAGGATCTTCCGGTCACAACTGAGGAGGTTCGTTCTTGTCTTCTTTGATGACATCTTGGTATACAGCAATGCTTGGGATGAGCACATTGCACATTTAGATACAGTGCTGGGTATTCTAGATAGTGAATCCTTGTATGCCAAGGAATCAAAATGTGACCTAGGTATGACTGAGTTGCTGTACTTGGGCCATATTATCAGCGCAGAGGGTGTGCGTATGGATCTCGATAAGGTCAGAGCTATTATTGAGTGGCCGACTCCCAAGAACCTTACTCAGCTCTGAGGATTTTTGGGCTTGTGTGGTTTCTATCGCCGATTTGTCAGTGAGTATTCACGTCATGCAGCACCATTTACGGACTTGACCAAGAAAGGGGCATTCGTTTGGACTCCTGAGGCACAAGAGTGTTTTGAGAAGTTTAAGCAATTGATGACTTCTTGTCTTGTCCTTGCAATACCAGATTTCACTAGACCCTTCGAGCTTCAGTGTGATGCTTCAGGTGAAGGGATTGGCGCAGTCCTCATGCAGGACAAGCATCCGATAGCTTTCGAGAGCCGAAAGTTAAAGAGGACCAGAGAGGAGCTACAGCATTTATGACAAGGAAATGTTGGCCATCATACATGCATTGGCCAAATTCAGGCAGTACCTTGTAGGCAGCAAATTTTGTGTTAAGACCGATCATAACAGCTTGAAGCATTTCCTTGGACAGCGAGATCTCAATGATCGTTAGCAGAAGTGGGTTAGTAAGTTGCAATCATACAACTTTGACATCGCTTACGTCAAAGGGACCCAGAACATTGTGGCTGATGCCTTATCACGCCGACCACATTTGAACTCTATGATTGAGATTTCAGAGAATTGGAGACACCCGATTATAGCAGAATATGCCAAAGACTCATGGGCGTCCAGCATCGTTGAGGGTTCAGTGCAGGACAACAGATATTCAGTTGTAAATGATCTTATCATTTACAAAGGTAGGATCTTTTTGACCCCAGGATCCGAAATGAAGAACACGATATTAAGGGCCTTTCATGATGTACCTATGGCCGGACATCCCAGATACTTCAAAACTTACAGGCAGGTTCAGGAGCATTTCACTTGGAAAGGACTCAAGTCAGACGTCCTCAAATATGTTAGAGTGTCCAGTTTGTCAGCAAAACAAACAGGAACACAACTTTCCAGCTGAGCTACTTCAGCCACTCCCAATTCCAGACAAGAAGTGGGAATGCTTGTCGATGGATTTCATTACGGGCTTGTCGAAAGCCCAGGGTAGAGACTGCATTTATGTAGTTGTTGATCACCTCACTAAATATGCTCACTTTTTCCCGATAGCAGCTACATATTCAGCTACGCAAGTTGCAGAGCTGTTTTTCCGTGAGGTATTCAGGTTGCATGGGCTACCTCGGAGCATTGCTAGCGACAGGGACAGTCGGTTCTTGAGTCACTTCTGGCAAGAACTATTTAGGCTCTGTGGGACCGAGCTTACTCCGAGCACTAACTACCACCCGCAGACAGACGGACAAACGGAAATTGTAAATAAATGGGTGGAAGGATACCTTTGAAACTATATAGCAAGGCAACAAAAGGGTTGGGTGAAGTGGATTCATCTTTGTGAGTACTGTTATAATGCCACTCACCACATGTCAATTCAGATATCCCCATTCATGGCATTATATGGGTACGAGGCGCCGAACTTTCTTGATTTATTGTTGAGTGACAGCAAAGTGCCCAGTGTTGAGGATCTTCTATAGGAGAACCTGGACATTATGAGAGCTCTCCATGAGAACATTCAGAAGGCACAGAATCAACAAAAATAGTATGCAGACCAGAGGAGTGTGGAGCATTCTTTTGAGGTTGGGGACATGGTGTATTTGATGTTGCAGCCCTATCGTCAGTCCACTCTTAGGAAGAGTGGTGCAGAGAAACTGAAGCCTCGGTACTATGGACCCTTTAGAATCATCAAGCGGATAGGCAAAGTGGCCTATGAGTTGGATCTACCGGCAGATAGCAAGGTGCACAATGTATTTCATTTATCACGCCTCAAGAAGGCGTTAGGACATCGTGTTGTTCCTTCTACAGCTTTACCACCCCTAGATGATGAGGGGAAATTGATTTGGTTCCTAAAGCCATCTTGGAAGTCAGGGAGAGACAGTTGCGGAGACGGGTCATTAGGGAATACCTGATTAAATGGAAGGACTTGCCGGTAGAGGACGCTACTTGGGAGAGCGAGGACATCCTACAGCATCCGGAGTTGAGATTGCTTGGGGACAAGCAATTTCAAGGAGGGCAGACTGTAATGTCCCCTTCTAATTAATCTTCCGAGAATCAGAGGATTAGCCTATCATGTCGACCCTCATAGGCTAATGGTTCTGGATAGAGGGTCACTTGAACGGGCACTTGGTTGTGAATTTGCAGTGTTGATATCTGGAGTATGGTGACGGGGTGAATTTGTGCATTTGGCGTGATAATTGTGCTTAAAATTATGATCTTCACCTTTAATTTCACCATCCTTGGTCTAGGGACCATGTGTCTTTAAAATGGAGGGGTCACTTTATATTTTTCAGTTACTATTCATTACTAAAGTGAAAAAAAGTTATAACTTAAGTGAATAGTACTCACTTTAATGAATAGTGATTTCAATATAAAATTATAAAAGAAAGAGGTGAAGTTCGACCCCCTCATGTTTTGAAGTTATTTTGCTTGCTTGGTTTGTGAGTTTGGAGTTTGGGAGAGAGGGAAAACTAGGGTTTCCTGATTTTTGCAGTGGGTGAGCCTGGAGGGGGCTTGTTGTTCGTTTGTGTGTTGCTTGAGGGTGTGAAACACCACCTTAAAGTTGCTGATCTAAATTTGGTTACTTCATTTGGAGTCATATATTGTTGTTTGCAAATTATTAGAGCTATCTTCTGAAAGGGACTTCGCTGCCATTGACTCCATTTTCATCTACAAGGGAGTTGTTCGCATTTTAGAAGGATTTGCAGCTGATTTTTGCACCTACAGCCAGCCGCTCTTTCATAAGGGTTTCAATCAGCATAAAGAAAAAAGACACCTCCCTTTAGTGGCTGCAATCACTTCCAAAAGGGGTGCCCTTACCCTAAAAAGCTTCTCAATTCGTCTCTTGGTGGGAGAAGCTCATCATTCGAAAGTTGTAAGCACGTATTTGGGGTTTGGTACTGTAGCAAGTTACTATTCACAGAGTTACAAGGCTGTAAGTTAAAGTTTAGTAGACAATATGTCTAGCTTTTGAAAAGATGTATGTTATATGTTGTATGCAATCTATTATGTAATGAAGAAAGTATCTTTGGCACTTAAATTGAGTCATTACTCGAATGGTCTTAGTAGATTAGTTTATTTAAAGTTCCTATTGCATGTAAATGCTTGTTAGTATTGTTAGCATTATTGGCATCAAACACAAAAACACAAAAAAAGAAGAATATCAATTGAAAACAAAAAATCAGACCTACAAAAAATCACAGTGAAACCCAATCAGCAGAGTGGTGGTTCACTACATCAGTCTTGACTCATGACTTCATCGGGACAGTTGATACGAATCTACATAAGGTGCTTCCAGAAGCAATCTTGGATCCAATCAAGATAAAAGATTCGATACTTCAAAACATTCAACATTCCGGGTTGCTCGAGGCCGCTTCTATACCTATCTCAGTTAATTGCATAGAGTTTATAATGTCTTGTGTTAAGTGTTACAATTATGCTACTCGCGAGATACAGTCAATAAATGGATGAGTCATATGCAGTCTCAAACCCCTGGATATCGAGAGGTGTTTTGGTATTCCTCAACATCCGAGCAATCTAGTCATTTCCATGGAGCAGTGTGAGCGAGCATTCAATGCTGATATGGACAAGTATCAGAGTAAGATGGCAGAGAGATGGTTAAAACAAAAGAAGAACAAGTTGCCGAGCAATGTGGGTCGTGGTGAATACAAGGATGAGTACGCGGTTTTGATTACACTTCTCAATTGCATCTCAGGTCATGCAGATGCAAACAGATTCCAGCCCTAGATGTATTATATCATTAGTTAAATCATCTCCGGGCGAGAGCATTATGACTGGGCATCCTTCAACATTGACGTTCTCCACGAGCAAATCACCAGTTTTCTAGTTGTCCACCAGTTTCACATGTGTTCCTACCTCGTATACTTGATCGCATATCAGGGTCAGTTTAGAGGGTTGAACACGGTGGGCATACTCAGTGTACAGAAAGTCTACCATTACTATGACCAGCTTGAGTTCACGAAGGCTGAACGACATTTCAAGCGTATGCATGAGGCTTTCTTGATGTACAGAGTGAGGAACCTAGACCGGGAGTTGCATGTTCGTATCTCAACAGTTGCTAGAGTAGTGATGGTTGATTGGGCGGACTGGTTTATTCAATTCCCTACATACACCTACATCCGCGTCTACAGATACACGGGAAATCCAGCCATGCTTCCACACTATCCTTCGGATAGGACAGTCTTTATGGAGTTCCTAAGGCAACTATACGATGTTCATCGACATTTGCGCCACAAGCATAAACAAGCTGCCAACTTTCCAATGCAATTCAGAATCTATTGGTGTAGGACAACAATTGATGCTAAAGCTGCAGGACAAGAGTTGGAGAAATATAAACTCAAGTACCTTGTCGACACCCGCACATATGATCCTTGGGGTCATTATACAGCACGCCTTGGTGGTCGTCCATACCATAAGCCTATAAGGATTATTGGGTCTTTTCACGTCCTCTCTAGGAAGACTCTCCTTTGGTTTTTGCCCAGTCTGATGAACTGGCTGTTGAATAACTTGTTGTCCTCCTCCACCTTGCATTGCATTATGCCGCCTGTACTCGGGAGTATCTCTTGGTAAACTTGGATTATTGCTCGCATTGGGATTCGGTGGAGTTGCAAAATTATTAGGAGGTACTGATGATGTCAGTGGCTCACGTTGTTGGTGGTAATTCCTCTGATACACTTTAGGAGCGTCACCTCTAGTAGTCTGAAGAGCTTGTACCTCCCTTCTTCCTTCTACCAAGACGCTGTTGTTGAGAGGCGGAAAAATATAACCATCTCTATGAAGAGGCTCTTCTGGTGATGCATACGTGGTGTGAACTTCTGACAGTATTTGAAACTCTAGCATCCCCACGGGAGCATTTGATGAAGCTGATGGAAATTGGTGATTAACTAGTGCGGGCGTGTAACTCTGAAACTCAGGCGGGAAATTGCAATCTTCTATTATCAATGCCTAATCATATCTGGGTCCTGGGACTAATTCATATCCCGTAATTGGAGGGTTATCTGTGGCCTTTGTATTCCTTGTTTCACTTTTGAGAATACCAGCCACAACTTGGAATTTGTGGCACTGAAGCTCAGAGTGCTGGTTCGTGTTATGTAACCTACACCATCCTGACGAGGCAGTTTCGGCCATATAAATTCTATCTGCAGGACGGTTTTCAGGAGGTGGCGGATTGTTCAACGGCGATGGCACTCCTCCGTTGTTGGGACCTGTATTCCAAGACCTCTTCTGAAATCCTTGATTGTTATTTCTATACCCATGACTGTTATCTTGATGGTATCCTTGATGGGTATCCTGATGACTTGGAGGATTATTCTAATATCCTCGGTTAGCACCTTGGTGTGCCTGATAGTTTCGTTGCACAGTTTGCGTCTGATTACTTTGATTTTTGAGGTGAGTCACCTCGGCTGACAGCCTCTTCACTTGTTCTATTAAATCTTTTATCTCATCTTTCTCCTCTTGAGTTTTCACTAGTGGCACTGTGTTTTGGAGATAAACAGGCTGTGTGACTTGCGTTTGGGACAAAGGCATCCCAGGATGGAGAACTAACTGACTTGAAGGTGCTTGCACTTGATAAGCTGGCTGTGGAATTGCATTTAGCGCCGGAACTTGTTGATTCCATATTGAGCCGAACAGTGGCACTTGATTGTTTGTCGTAGCTAGGCCAGTGTATAGTGAGGGTCCAGTTATATTATGTCCTAAACCTTGACTTACTTCAATAGCTTTAGCGTAAGCTTGATTTATGTTTGCTGGAGTGGGGTGAGATCTCACGAACATTGCAGTCAAAGGATCAAGTGCTGAATAGTAGCTTTCTCGAGCATCAGCAACAACATAAGGAGTGCATAACCTAGGGAGGGCCTTTTGGAACCTATTGTTGAATGCATGAATGGACTCTTTGTCTTGTCTTCTCACTTCTGCAAATTGATGATAAAGTTCTACAGGGGTGATTGGTATACCAAACTTTCCGATGAAGGCCTCCTTCATTTGCTCCCATGTTCTTATAGACCCCACTGGTAGGTGAATGAACCAAAAATGAGCCTCTTCTCCCAAAGAATATGGAAATAGGCGGCAAGCCATGTCTGCATACCCAATCTGCCTATTGCGTAGGTGACCTTCAAACATCTTGATATGGTCCTCGGCTGTATAGTTAACATCATTGGCAACAAACTTAGTACAAAAATTTTCAGGATTCTTCGGCATCTCGTGGTAGTCTTGAAACTCTAGGGGAGATGGGTTGGTAACCAACCATGTAGCACCGTTTGGAGCTGGTTGACCTCCTGGTTGAGCCATTGCTTGAATGGGCTGTCGCCGCTGATACACAATAACTTGGGCTGATTGTTGTTGAGGTGTAGTAACTTGCACTGGTTGTTGCTGAATAATCACTGGGGTAGTAACTTGGATTGATCTTGCTAGAACAAACCTCGAAGCACTTGGTGGAGTTTTGAATAGACTAGAAACCTCTTCTCCGCTTGCTTCGCTTGACTGAACTTCTTCATTTGATAAAAATTCTTCACTTGACTTAGCTTCCCTACTTAAATGACTTTCTTTCTTCTTCCTTGATCTCGTAGGTAGCTCTAACTCCACAAAATCTTTATATGAACTGGGCGTAGACCTCAAAATTCTCTTTAACTTGTCTGGCGAAAACGAACTGATACGATCCAGGATGTAGCTGCTTCTTCTATGGGATTGTTCAATCCTGAGAGAACACCATCTTGACTTATGATAATTTTCTCCAATGGAACTTTGTACTTCAAACCCTTTCTACTTCAACACAACTGTATGCTGTAGCTGTTAATCGCCCTCCTTCTAGCGCCAATTCTGTTGACATGGTTGTTGCGACTGCACCAACACAGAATAAAGTTTCCCAACGGATACCCTATCCTCTCTTGAACAAAGTTTCCTCGCATGCTAAGATTTCGCAATAGATCATGCGATAACTCAAGGTTCTCATGCATTAGTCTCAGCTTGGTTGATGATTTTGTTGGTATTTCAAGGGGACTACACATTGGAAATTCTAGTTAACCGATAGCGCATTGACTAAGGGCTTTCATGTAATTCAAAAGATTTGGCGAATAAGCACAAGTTTCCTAAAGCTAACCAGAAATGAACTGAAATTAAATGAGTGTAGGGCCTAAGAAATTTATGCTCTAAGGACGGGACGTGGGATCAATCTCAACAAACTTCAACCAGACTTTGTTTCGCCTCACTTTGGAGTCTTGGACAACTTACACAAAGTCGGTGCAATCTTCAAGGGAGTGACGAGAGGTTTTCAAATTATGACTCAACATGTAAGTACCATCAAAACGATGCATACAAACACATGAATCACAATCGAAGTTAAGTTCGCAATATTTCCAGTTGACCACACAAGGCAAACTTACCGTCAGCAAGCCGCTAGTGGTATGGATAAAAATGAAGTTGTCTCGATTGACACCACAAATCTAAAGCTAACATCTACTTGCATGAAAATGAAAACTACTCTACTTTACGCTACTTGAAGTCGAAGGGATGAAGAAACCTTGCTAGCTACTTATAACAAAGATGAATTCACCATTCAATGAAAGACCTTTTATTACAATAGTTTTTCGCAACAATCTCTTACAAAGTTTTCAAAGGAAAACTTTCCTTCTTCTTCAAACTAAGCTATGCTAAGATATGCCATAAATCAAAGTGTTCTCACTTCCACTCTCTACTCTAATTCTAAGCTCGGGCTTCTACTTCAGTACAAATGAGGGGGACTCCTTTTATAGGCCAAGTCCTCAACTACGGGTTTCAATATAATTGGCTAGATGGCCCGGATTGTGCCACCTCAGCCCTAAACAAGATTCACCCTAAAAACCGCCACAATGGAGAGTGGGGCAATAAATGAGCCATTAATGTCCATCTTCCAAAAGATTCTTGTCTAGAAACGCGTTCACACTGCTCTTGATCTTCTTCTTGACGTTGTTCTTCAACTTTGCTCGAGCTTCAAATCTTTTCTCCATCTTGATTTTTGAAAACATTCCTTTTCTGTCACTAGGTCTCAACACTTAGCCATTTTTCGCAACTTTTCTTCGAGGTTGAAATGTCATCTTGTATTATTTTCTTTATCACCTCAAGTCATCACCGCTTGGTCTTGACGTTCCTCCTGCAAAACAAGCAAGGAGAAGATAACTAGAGCATTTCATAATATAAATTCAACTTACTCACCAGGATTTTCACGCTCTAACTTCCAAGCGTTCATTGTCTTCACTAGCCAGCTTCGCGTTTAAATTCTTCATGCCTTAGCCAAATTTCCAACCTATCTTGCATTCTGCCTGGCGCACTTCACTTTGATATTTCATTCAACTCTGGCTCGAGAAAAATGCTTTCATCCGGAATTTGATCAAAAAATATCTAGGCTCTCAACTTCAAATTCATCCGCCAAGGCAAATTTTATCTTGAAAACACGCTTTATTCCTTGCCTTAGAAAATTTTCAAATTTCCCTTGGGAAATTCATCAACCTGGTGCCAATTTAAAATCTTTACCTCGGAATCCTTGGCGAGCTGTGGAAGACCATAAAATCCATTCCTCATCGATAATCTTAAATACCCAGAAGAAAATTTTCCTCAGAATGCATCAAATTCATGGGTATACAACGAACGGGTTCATTTAATTTTTTGAATTTTGAACCTTAAAAAAAAATAAAAAATTCTACAATTTAATCCATTTCTTCATCCCTGTGAGTATCCTGTTGCTCTGACTTGAAAATTTTCTTCCATCTCATGAAGCCGGTACATTCTGTCATATCCACAGCCAATTTTATTCATCCTTGAGAGAATTTCATTACTCCTCCAAGCTAGACATATTTTTCCTAAGGTGATATTTAAATATCAATACTTAGGAAAATGAAATTTACCACTTCATCACTCAAGCCTAGGCGCATTTGATAGGAGGTATTTTAAATTTCAAAATTTTCCAATGCCTTGAAATATTCCTCACATAACTTCTAGGCGCCTATAGAGGAGTCCACTTTAAATTTCCCACACTTAGAAATATTTCCAAGGTCAAAATGTTCAAGGCATTTAACTTCAAACTCCTATTGTTCCTTAGGGCGCAAATAACCTCTTGTGCTTTCATTTTTAAGCACTTAGAATATTTTTAACTACTTCTTCCATGATGGCGCATTTGGAGGGGGGAGGTTTCAATTTGAAAGACTTAGACATTTTTTTTTTTTTAAACTTACTTCTCACTTCAAGGGCGCATATGGGACCTCCTACTTCCATTTTTGTCAACACTTAGAAAATTTTCAAGTGTCCTTCTTCTTAAGGCGCATTTAAGGGGGTCCACTTCAAATTTAGGATACTTAAAAACTTTCCCAAGCTCTTCATGCTAAGCAAGGCGCATTTCACCCTATAAGCTTTCACTTTTCATGCCTTAGAACATTCTAGGCTCATCTTGTCTTCATGGGCGCAAATGACCCCTTCTTGTTTCAATTTGTAGCTCTTAGAAATTTTGCCAACCTTTTCCCACAAGCTAGGGCGCATATCACCCCCTCTACTTTCATGTTTTTTATACTTAGAAAAAATTTCATGTGCTTCATCCAAAGTAAGGCGCATTTGAGGGCCTCTACTCCAAATTTCCACGCCTTAGAGGATTTTCAAGGCTTCTCCAAGTCAAGGGCGCAAATAAGGTGTTGAGCTTAGACAAATTTCCAATGTCATCTTCTCCTTGGGCGCTTTTGGGGAGTCAAGCTTCCAATTTTCCAGACTTAGAATTTTTAGAGCTTCAATCTTCTCCCAAGGGCGCATTTTGAGTAGGCAACTTCAAGTTTCTAACACTTAGAAGATTTTCACCCTCATTCTTTCCTCAAGGGCGCATTTTCATGGGTGAGCATCCATTTTATCAACACTTAGGAACATTTCCAGCTTCCCTCTTCAAACTAGGGCACATTTTAGCATGTGAGCTTCCACTTTTGAGTACTTGGAAAATCTTCAAGCCACCTCTCAAGCTAGGGCGCATTTAGGACCCCCTACTTCCAATTTTTGATACTTAGACAATTTTGAAGCTCCACATGCAAGTTTAGGCGCACTTTGAGGCTTGAGCTTCAAATTTTGATGACTTAGAGAAAATTTCATCAAGCTTTAACCTTAAGGGCGCATTTTGAGTCCTGAGCTTCAAATTTGAAGGACTTAGAAATTTTCAAGACCTACTCTTCAACCTTGAGGGCGTATTCAAGATATTTAGAAAATTTTCATCAACCCTCAGCTTTTAAAGGCGTTCTTCACTGGCTGGACTTGAAAATTTATCAATTTCAGTGAATTTTATGTTCTTTGCCTGATTTAGGGTGACTTGATCATGCTAACCCTAATTTGCTATTTTTAGAAAGTTTGTCAATTTTGCACTTCAAACTAATTCCCAATTCCCGAAGGCTTGATTTTAACTTTGTCTGGATCCTAGTGACATGATTGAGCTACTGGTGCCCGGTACCCGTATGCCTATGCTATTTTTAGCAACCTGCTAAAAATAGTAAATGTTCAGAATAAGCTCAAATTTCACGTGCTGAATGCCCGGAGTGTGGTGATCATGGCTGGATTTTACATTTGCATGGCTGTCGTGTTATGCCCCTTGATTTTAGGGGAAAACCCTAATTTTCCTAATCTCTCTACCGCTAAAATAGTAAGGTCCGTATTTTCCATCCTCTCGCGAACTGTCTGAAATTTGCTTATAGGTCTTCATCATCACTTTCGTTTGAATTGTACCCTCAATATTGCCTTTGCGACCGCTATTTATAGCTGCTTCGAGGTGGCTTTACCATTTATAGTAACCGCTTGCTGAGACTTCCACAACTCGCTTGACTTGAAATTTGAATGACGCCACCACCATGTGACCACCGTTGACACCGGGCGATACCGACTTTCTATTTAGCCGCTTCAAAATAACTTACTATAAATAGTAAGTGCTCCGTTTGACTTCAAATTTTACCAGCAAATAGCCTGAAGGATGCTAATCGCGATGGTATACCTCGGTTTTCGAAAATTCTGACTTTTAACCCCTGGGTCCCTAAGCCGGAAACCCTAAAATGGTCTTCATAGCATGCGACAAATGACCTCCGCTTGTCCTTTACTGGTTGCATTGGCGATCAGCTCAAGTGATTTTGAAGGGCCGGAGGCCACCGGAATGTATCCTAAAAAATAGTAAATAAGGAGTGATTATCTCTCGCTTGCATGTCACATCATCGCTAAGCTCAAAACCCATAAGGAATATGCGTCACATGCAAAGAAAATGTCAATACGTAAACCCTAAAATAGCTTCTAAGACTGAATTAAAGTTATTATCTCGCTTTGTACGTCACACCATCGCTTAAGGTCTCAAAACCCGTAAGGAAATGCGCATATTGCTGCTGACAAACCTCGCAGACGAATAAATCGGGTCTTAAGCCGTGTGGAAACCGCTAAAAATAGTAAGTTGTCCTGCTTCTACCAAATTTAACCTGTGAGTAGCTTGATGTGCTCTAGACACAGCGTGACTAACGGATTCACAAAAAATGCCGAAGGATTGCCTGTAATTGCACACTTACTAAAAATAGTGAGTACTCAGAATTTGATGAAATTTCAGTGAAAACCTGCTGGAAACAATACTGACACCAATGTTAGCCTCAGATTTCAATTCATTCACCCCGTTTGACCACAAATTGGCTGAAAAGTTCAAAACCCTAATTTTCAGACTTGGCCAATTTCATGTTTAAACTCAATGGCGAGCATGTCCGGAAGGCAGATAGCAGAAAAGAAATAGAAAGAGAGAGAGAGACAAAAACCAAAGCCAAAAGACCAGAATGGAGCAAAAAAAATTAGGGGTCCCCATCTTGAATGGGGCGATGTGTGAAAAGGTCACAACACTACGAAGATGATTTTGAGGTGCGCAGACGTAGCTATAGCAGGTTCTCTCTCCCGCAGATTTTTGTCTTTTTGATGGAAGATGTGGGAGGTTTGTCAGAGGATGAGGGAGATACACTTCCTCAATTTTTCAAAGAGTAGGGTGATACACAACCACTGTCGACCGTTGATTGGTTCGCCAAAGAATATTCATCAGTGAAGGAGAGGTCTAGTAGAGTTATTCAAAACAGTATACTTTACCTCGAGAGCAAGAAGACCAGGAGGGTAGTCGTGCCTAGAACAAAGCCGCCACCGATGGATGCTTCACTACCTTCCTCATCTAAACCTAAACAAAAGAAGAGTAACCCTCCTAAGAAGAGTCAAGCGCCTAACAACTCAAAAGGGAAGGCACTTGCTACTGAGATACACATGGAGCCTATTAGAAAGCCAGTTCAGAGTTTGCCAAACCCTGAGGTTCAGCCACGCATACCATCACCGACACCAGAGCAATCTCCGGTTCCAATTCACATTGACTTGGACCTAGACTCGCCACCTCGTAGTAAGACCTCTACACATTCACTCTCGTCGGAACCTCACATTGCTAGTCCATATCCTTCCAGTGGGATTAGTCGAGATTCATCTTGGCTTGAGAGTCAACTGGGAAGGAAGAGGAGGCAGCTGTCTTACGTACTTGATCATTCAAATTTTGATCATGCCTACCAAAATGCGCCCGACAAGAGGACCAAGAAACAAGTCCATGTGGAGAGGAATGTTGATATGGAGATTGTCATTGAGATTGCTATACCTCCAGAGGGTAAGAGTTTGAACGAGATTGAAGTTCAGTACTTCAAAGTGATCACAGTCAACCTTGGTCGAAGCACCCGCCAGACAGAGGTTCATTTCCTACAGGTTGCAACAAATAGCGCAAGGGATAGAATACTGAAAGAGGGAGAAGACAAGGCAGCCCTCAAGGCTGAAATCCAACAGCTTCGTCAATACATTTCTATCCTTGTACACAAAACGGAAGATGTCACCGTCACACTCCCACCGATGCTAGAGCCACCGACAGAACAGGGTCAGCTTGATCACCCATAATGCAAGCGCTTGGAGGTTTGGGGAGGAGGAGCCGAAACAATACCAGGGAGGTAGCCTTGTGCTTCATAATATATCAATTATACAATGGAATGCCAACTCCGCTTTCCATGTTCCAAGACAGAGGAGCCAGGATCCTCCCATGATGGACGTATCCAAAGAGATTATGGATTGCTCACCCGAGGGATGGCATATGAATCCTACCACGATGTAGAGTGGTGGCCATTCACACCCTAGAGGACACTGACTAAGGCTAAGATAGAGGACAAATGGCAACGAGTTGGTTTGAGAGCAGGAGCTAACGGCCACCAGTGTTCCCAAGATGTGAGAACTCTGTGGTCTCGTGACACCATGTGCCTGGGATCGCCTTGAGGGTTGCATGGTTGAGCTTTGTCGACGTAATGTAGCCTGCACTCATTCATAGTATTTCTGGGAGACCATTGGCTACAAGATGAATCAACTTACAGTCATGTCAGCGTTGTTTGATGAGGCAACCAGGAGCAGAGGTGAACTTCAATCCTAGATCACAGGCGGTGAGGACATGTTGCACATAGTATACTTCGGCAAAGTATTACTACCCCAGATGGTGATGCAGTCAACAACCTCGTGGAGGGGTTAGTTGCTCGAGATAACAGCCAGTGATCAGTCAGTTAGAACCTGTAGTTGTCTGCGAGGATAGAATTAGGAGCATGCAATTGGAACTCGACTTTCATCTTCGCCTTTCTTTACGGGACCATGCAATTTATTGCCTTCTATCCTCAACATATTTTGCAGACTTGAGTTTCATTGGTTTTCGCTAACTGAATGGAACCGAAGTAACTTGTTAATAAGGACTGCATGCTTGCACATTGTCCATTTAGGATTAGATGTAACTTGCTAACTTGATGGTAGCCTTTAACCTGTGAGGTTTGTTTTATTAGGTTTAAAGCAACTTTGTAAATGCATTGCAAGACTATAGTTGACTCAAGGTGATTTTAGGGTTCCCTACACCTTTCGATGTCTATAAATAAGAGCTTTTGCTCATTTGTAACGAACTTTTGCACGAGATAGTAATATATGTTGAGCCAAATTTGCCTGTAATATTGCTATTCTGTATCTGTTCACTTTGGTTGGATGATCATTGTTTCATGTTCTTGTGTTTATAAGCTTTCTTTCATATCTACACCTCGAATAGGTGCCATCACCTCCTTGGGAATTTAGAATTAAGGCTTATAGTTTATTGTTACTGTGTTAATGAGCTTTGTTTCATGTCTACACCTCGGATAGGTGTCGTCACCTCCTTGGGAATTCAAAAGTAGAGTTCATCTTCTGATGTCGTTGCCAATAACCTTTCTTTCAGCCTACGTCTCGGATAGGTGTTGTTGCCTCCTTGGAAATCTTGTCTTAAAGGTTATCGTATAAATCATTCCCGCTTCATTTCCTCATGCTCTCATTTCTTGAGGGGATTGGATAGTATAAGTTAGTTAGTTTTGAGTTGTAGTTAAGACCTGCGAAACCAGAAAATCCTTGGCTGCAACATTTGAAGTTTGTCGCAAACCTTGTGCCTCTTTCAACTAAGACAGAAAGATAGCAATTAGTTTAGTTTACTTTTTCAAGCATTTTGTCCGCACAACGAGGGAGCTTCCCCTCCTAATTTGAAGAGCACTCATCACGCAGTGTGCATAGCTGTCCGTACCAACTTGCACTCCAAAGGTGTTAGTTGTTACGCCAACACCATTAACTGTTTTGTTTCAGCTGCATTTGAAAACTATAAGTTAGTTATTGAATGTTAAAGTAGTTAATGCTCAGATTATTTATCTTTCCTGTTTGTTATATGTGATGAAACTCTCATCAGGAAAAATTAGTTAGTTATACTTCAACTGAATACGGGAGTTAGTTACCGTTCTTAAACTGTTGATAGTTAGTATGTTACACGATGATACCATCCACCACCATGTATCTATCATCTTGAACCTTACCATCCATCAATTCACATACAAAAGTGTTCTTGGAATACTCAACTAGGAGATAAGCCTTCCAATTAGCTGAAATCTCTGTCAAGGAGCAAATAGTGGGTTTACTAGAAAGTGCATCTGCAACAATATTCTTTCCATTTGCATATTCTATATCAAAATCATATGCCTATATTTTACTCACCCACTTTTGTTGTCTCTCATTCAAAATCCCTCTACTCCAAGAAGTATTTCAAGTTGTAATTTGTTCTTACAACAAATTTTCCACCTACCAAGTATTGTCCAAACTTTTCCAACGCATGCATGATGGCAAGCATCTCCTTATCGTAGATGAAATATAATCTTTCCACATCTCGGAGCTTTCTGCTCTCATATGCAATGGGGTGCCTATTCTGCATCAATATTGCCCCAACCCCCTCACCTAAAGCATCACACTCCAAAACAAAGGGCTGAGAGAAGTCGGGTAACGCTAACACAAGACAAGTATCATTACCTCCTTAAGCTTGTTAAGTGTGCGTTGAGCCTCATCCGACCACCTAAAAGCTTCTTTCTTTGTAAGATTTGTGAGAGGTGCACCTAGCTGTGCAAACCCCGTCACAAACCTCTTGTAGTAGCAACAAAGGCCATAGAATCCCCTCAACTCTGTCAATGTCTTTGATGGGGGAAAATCCAAAATGGCCTGAATCTTCTCCTGATAAACGTAAACTCCATTTGCACCAATCACATGTCCCAAATAAAGAACTCTTCCAACCCAAATTCACACATAGAAGCTTTTGCAAAAAGTGAATGTGCCTCCATGATGCCCAACACCTCATCAAGATGTCTAATATGGTCCTCTCATGTCTTGTTGTATATGAGAATATCATCAAAGAACCCCAAAAGAAATTTTTACGACTATTTGTTAAAAATATGAACACTGGGCTGCCCATGCACCATCTTTGTGCCTAAATATGCTCTCCATCCTCTTTGCTAATACGATCCTAGGTGCACCATTGGACATACCTCTTAGGACTACCTTTTTACCCTCTGCTCTAAACTTCAACTCCATGGTTTGAAAATTTTGTGAATATTTCCCCAATGAGTGAAGCCATTGGATGCCCAAGATGGAATTAGTATCACCAAGATCCACCACATAAAAATCATTTGTAACAATATAATTGCCCTGAGCAATATCCAATTGTGGAACCCCTTTAGTGGAAGACATGTTGAAGCCATCTACCACTACAACATTAAAGCCCTCAAAGTCTTATGCCTGGATACATCTTAGTCACCAAAGTTGAGTCAATAAAATTGTGAGTAGCCCCACTACAAATCAAAACTATAACTCGTTGCCCCTAAAGGACCCCATGAACTCTAAAAGAGTTATATGCCAAAGAGTGTAGCTACAATTCCACCTTTTGCCTTTTTGGGTGGATGCTCATCCTCCTCCCCATGCTCACCATCTGAATCACTATGTTCGCTGCCATCAACTCCTACTTTCTCTTCCTCTTCACCATCTGAAATTACCTCAATGTAATGAACCTCTCCCTTTCCTAAACACCTATGGCTAGGTTCCCAAGGCTCCTTGCAGCTGAAACATAAAAAAAAAATTGCAAAGTCCATTTCAAACCTCATCATCCATTGTGCTCTTTTTTGAGCACTCCTTTTGAAAAGGTTTCTTATCTTTTTCTATCTGAAATGGCTTAGATGGAAACCTGTTTCTAGGGGTTGAATTCTCCATGTTTCTAGCCCTTTTAATGGCATCCTACAAGGTATTAGGATCGAATGCTTTGATCCAACCTTGAAAAGGTTCTAACAATCCCTCCATGAATAAAACAATCAATTTGTGCTCCAACACATATGTGACCATAAATGATAACTTTTGGAACTCTAATATATAAGAGTCAACTGAACCAACTTGTTTCAACTATGCCAACTCACTGAAGTGGAGTTTTGGATCCTTCCTATCAAATATGTCAATCAATATCTATGTAAAATCTGCATAGGAAGTGATACTATCATTCCCCAAGGTCATTAATCCATGATACCACCAATCGTGCGCTTCCCCATCAAGGTGTAGTGTGGCATACTTAATTGCTTCCACTTTTGTCATGGGGTTCAGTTGAAAATAAGTGTCTAATTTCTACGCCCAAGCACAAGCAATACATTTTCTTGAGCCATCATAACAGGGCATGGTAACCTTACCCACCTTACACTGCAAATCTTTGTCGTATCCTTGTCCTCTTTCACCTCTAGGTGTGTTTTTGCATTTAATATTACAAAAAAATTCCAAGGACA
>VDFB02000852.1:0-12759 GCA_007258455.2 Sequoia sempervirens | reverse complement strand
TGAACATTTCATAGAGACCCTCAACATTACGTCTGCTAATGTTGATCTCAAGTTTCCGAATTTGTGCACTATCCTGTTGCAGCAGGATCGATGGAGACAACAGTTCGGTAGCAGTGATTCATCATCCTCCACGGAGCAGGCCTTTGCAGCAAAAACTCAGTCAAAGTATCATGGTAAAGGTCAGCCTTCACAACAGAAAGGCTCAAGTCAGCGCTCCACCAGTCCGAAGAAGAAAAATATACAGTGCAATTACTGTCATAAATTTGGCCACATCAAGAAAGATTGCCGTGCTCGTTTGGCTTCTGAGCAAAAGAAGCAGGGAGGGTTTCAGAAAGCGAATGTCGCTGAGCACTCTGAGCAGAAGGAATCTGCCTTTTATGCACTGATGGCGAAAAGGCCCGCAAACCATGTCAAGTCCTCTGCCGATTGGTTCACAAACTTTTCCCCTTGCACTGACTCAGTAATCTTTGGAGGAGGTGAGGAATACACAGTTGTCGGCACAGGCACTGTTCAGGTTCAGTCTGGCGGGAGGGATCTCATATTCCTCAACGTATATTATGTACCTGATATCGAGCTCAATCTCCTCTCAGTCAGTCAGATCATGCGGCATTCTCCCCAGATGGATGTGGTATTCAGCTCGCATAGATGTTCGATTGTTGATCGAGAAACTCGCACAACGGTGGCCGTTGGGATAGAGGATCATGGCCTTTACAGGCTTGTGGACACTAGTGATTCTCCAGAGTTAGCCTTGGCAGCCAAAAATTCAGCTGTCACCAGTCTTTGGCACCAACGGTACGGGCACTTGAACGTGCACTATCTCTCTCAGCTTGCTCGAGAGGGACTTGTAGATGGCTTACCTGACATTCAGACTCAGCATCAAGGCGTTTGTGGTGCTTGTCAGGCTGGGAAGCAGCATCGCACACCGTTCAAGGATGGCGACTCTTGGCGGGCTTCTAAGGTACTTCAATTAGTTCATGCTGATATTTGTGGCCCTATGTCTATTTCTTCAGTAACTGGTTGCAAGTACTTTCTTCTCTTTGTTGATGATTATAGTAGGAAAATGTGGGTGTACTTTCTTAAACAGAAATCAGAGGTGTTTAATGTATTCCAGAAGTTTAAGGCCTTAGTTGAAAAAGAGTCCAGTTCTAGTATTATAACTCTTAGGTCAGATAATGGGGGGGAATTCTGTTCTAGTGCTTTCTCCAACTTCTGTGATACTCATGGGATAAAATGTCAGTTAACCACACCCTACACTCCTCAGCAAAACGGTGTTGTAGAGCGACGCAATCGTACGATTGTTGAGATGGCTCGCTCCATGTTGCAACACAGGAGTGTTCCTACCAAGTTTTGGGCAGAAGCAGTCAATACATCAGTCTATCTCCTTAATAGGTCACCCACTCATGCTGTTAAGGGAAAGACTCCTGAGGAAGTTTGGTCTGGTCGCAAACCTAGGATCAGTCATTTGAAAGTTTTGGCTCCCTT
The DNA here is from genome assembly GCA_007258455.2 of Sequoia sempervirens. Classification (NCBI taxonomy): domain Eukaryota; kingdom Viridiplantae; phylum Streptophyta; class Pinopsida; order Cupressales; family Cupressaceae; genus Sequoia; species Sequoia sempervirens. The sequence continues at coordinate 11,277 of VDFB02000852.1, read as the reverse complement.
GTGTATGTTTGGATTCCAGAGGCCAAGCGCACTAAGCTGGACTCCAAGAGCCAGAAACTTATGTTCACAGGGTACAGTGACAATCACAAGGCATATAGGCTGATTGATATAGACACTGATCGTCTTATCTTCAGTCGAGATGTTGTCTTTGATGAGGAACGAGGTCCATTTCACTCTTCCTCACCTGTTCAGCATTCCGAGGATCAGCCTCTACAGGGTCCTGATATGAGTGTCCGACTTCCATTAGGTCCACCTGATGGGAGGGATAGCCTAGTCTTTGATGATGCTCAACGAGTTTCCTCCGGTCGATCATGCCTCTCTTTGAACTTTGTTCGAGATCCTGACCCGAATCGGCTCCTCTGTACATCGATGTTAGCATCTACTCTCAGAAGCAGAAATGGTGGGCTAAGACTATCGGTGACCTTCATCTTGATGAGCTCATTGAGGGAGTAGATCATCGAGAAACAAGAGCAATGATCTAGGTGGGCATTTTGCTCTCATGGCCAACATTCACACGGTGTTTATGAGCCTCAGACATATTCAGAGGCAAAAGGGATACCTGAGTGGGAAAAGGCGATGGAATCAGAATACCAGAGTCTTCAGAAGAATCACACTTGGGCCCTTTCTGATCTTCCTCCAGGGAAGAAGCCCATTAGCTGCAAATGGGTGTATAAGGTGAAGTACAAAGCTGACGGAACCCTTGACAAGTACAAAGCTCGTCTAGTTGCACGGGGGTTCTCACAGAAAGAAGGCATTGACTATGAGGAGACCTTTGCTCCTACAGCCAAAATGAGTACCATACGGCTCGTCCTTGCCTTAGCAGCCCAATTTGGTTGGAAGGTCCATCAGATGGATGTGAAGAGTGCTTTCCTCAACGGTGAGTTGAAGGAGGAAGTATACATGACGCAGCCTCCACGTTTCAAAGTTGCTGGTCAAAAACAGAAGGTGTGCAGATTGGTCAAGGCACTCTATGGCCTGAAACAGGCTCCTCGAGCTTGGTACATTAAGATTGACACGTACCTCACAGATCATGGTTTTCAGAGGTGTCCATCTGACTCGAACCTGTATGTCAAGAATACTGGTAATGAGATCTTGCTTGTTGTTGTCTATGTGGATGACTTAATCATTACCGGCAGTTCAGCACATTTGATCACTGAGATCAAACAGGACTTGTGCAAAACTTTTGACATGACAGACTTGGGCCTCCTGCATTATTGTTTAGGTGTTGAGGTTTGGCAGACAGAGAGCAGCATTTTCATCTCCCGGTCCAAGTATGCTCGAAGTCTTCTGGATAAGTTCCGAATGCAGGATTGCAAACCTGCCTCTACACCCATGGAAAAAGGGCTTAAATTGTCAGCTAAGTCCGATTCACCTGTGGTAGATGAAACATTGTTCAGGCAACTAGTAGGCAGCCTCATCTATCTTGCTGCTACTAGACCTGATTTGAGTTTTGCAGTGAGCTACATATCACGCTTCATGACAGCCCCCAAGGCTGATCATTGGATAACCCAGCCCGGCGTGTCTTTAGCGTTATGTAGAAGGAGCACTCACGGTTGCGGACTCGCGCCGAATCACGATCTAAACTTCGGTGGTTCCTGAATTGGGGTAGGTTAAGTTGATACGAAATCTAACATTTGGGTATGTGTTCGGTTTGAGATCGGTCGTCCACTGGACTAGTAAGCGGCGGCGGTAAGCTCTCTCCTCAGCCGAAGCGAGTATCGAGGGGAAGCGATGGCATGCGAGGCGTTTGCAACCCGGCGGATGCTTGCGAATGCCACCGTATCATCTCAGCGGAATTAAGAGCTCGCCCATTGCAGCCATCCGGGAGTTCTCAAACTTGCCAAAATCGGTCGCTGGGCGGAGCCAGCATGTGAAACTCGTATCATTTCTTTGGAAGCTGGTTTAGAACTGGATGGAGTTCGATTCTTTGTATGTTAAAATGAGAGATGGGCGGGCCATTCTCCAAATTAAGCTCGGTACAGTAGTTTGTAAAGTTCGAGGCATCTGGTGTAGTTGATAGATTGAGCACAAGGAGAGTGGTAAAATAATGTTTATTTTATTTATTAATGCTCAATATTGTAAGATACTGTAAGATAGAGATAAGATCGTCTCCGATCTTATCTGGAGTTTCTTTTTAGAAACTTTCCAGTTTTGTAAATCTTGTACATTATTTATTGAGCGTCTCGCTCTTGTTAATATCATCAAATAATTTACCAATTACTTGCGTAATAGTTCTTGCTTCTAACGCTACCATTGCAACTCATCAGAAATACTTAGTGTATCATTAAAACAATTGTGTAGTTACTACAATGAAATAGTTGTGCATTTTTTATTTGTGTGCATATGAGTTGATCGTGGTGGTCGCTACTAGGTAAGTAAAACTACTCCACCTACTTCTACACCATTTATAAATTTGTGTACACCCAATTCTTGCTTCTCCACTTATGAGTGCAACTGATCTTATTTTTTCTGGAATTAATATACCTTGTAATTGGAAAGTGCAAAAGAAAGTTGTATAAAACACAGTTAATTAAGATATATCATTCCACCTAACAAATAGAGCAGCTATTAACAACAAGCGAGATGAATCTACAAAAAGAAAAGATCCAATAATGGAAGCTATAAAGTAAAATTCCAATGAATCATGAACTGTAGACACAAGCTCACTTTGCAAAGGAATTTGATATTCCAACTTCATGATATACCCCAATACTGCAAATCCCACCAACTTAATTCTACTCTCAATGAGAAGGGGTTTGAAATACATACGGTTAGAAGAAATCGAGGATGCACGACATGTTATTTTACATTCAACATTGTCCTATTATACAGCAATAAAAAACATTAACCTACACCAAATAATTAGTTGTTATCTAGAATAAAAAGTTGATGAAATTGAATGGAGAGACAAACCTCAATTTGAATTTCAAAAAATACTAAATTAAAGTTATACAAAAATGAGCAAAATTAATCTAAACTGCACAACTAGTTGTCCTCTAGAACTTTGTTCAAAGCCATTTGTAAAGTTAACTTGGCTGGTATATTGATCCATCCAATCCTTTCCTTCCAAAAAAACGGGACTAGAGACATAACACCAAACTGGCCATAGAAAGCTTAAATCTAAAACAAGGTAATACCCAGAACAGACCTTGCATGTCCCTCATGTAGCAGTCTTCAAAGTTCTAGTAACAGCAATGCTGGAAATAAAGATGGGGAATACAGCTGCAACCATCAAGAAAAGCAGAGCGATTCAGTCCAATGGTCTAGTGTACAATGTACATAAGCATACATACTCTATAATACACCAATTAATTTGACAACAAAGATGTATGCAATCTGATTAACAGGACGACTTTTATTCAATACACATGCATACATACAATATATTACAGCAATTACTTCGACAACAAACAGAGATTATGCCATCCAATGCTATACTGAACCAATTTTCTTCAACAGACAAACATACATACTCTATGATACAGCAATTAATTAGACAACAAACAAAGAGATATGCAATTCAATGCAATACCTGGACCAATTTTCTTCAAAAAGGAAAGATATCTGGAACAATTTGCTTCGGCGGGTAAATTAATCTGCAAAATATGACAGTGCACGGCTCGACCCACAACTTGGACCAATTTTCTTCATTAAGGCACCTAGGCAAGTGTTTTTGTGTTAGGCTCACTTTGATAGTGTCCAAACAAAAGCTTCCTTCCAGAAAGCCAGTCAATGTACAATTCACATGAAGCATCCATTCTTGCAGATAAATCAACTCTTAAAAAGAAAAAGCACATAGAACCATGCACATTCAACTTTTTGTGGATATTTCAACACAAGTTTTATCAATGATCATGAGCATGAAACTCAACAGATTTCAGTAGTTAGTAGAGCCACTCCTACCTTATACCATGATGGAATAGGAAACTACAAGAAAGAAAAAAATCCCATTCACGCATTGTAAACTAGAAAGAAAATTAATCATATTTAGAAATCCTTCAAGTGAGAGTTTTTCTTTATTGAATGTTAGACTGTCTTTTCCTCATCAATTCAATTAACCCCCTGTTAAGACATTATATAAGCTTTGTTTACAATTCAAGAGTACAAGGTGTTGCCTTGCACTGTTCTGCTCAAACTTAGGTTGTTTTCTAACTGAACTCACAAGTAGGAACATGACCATTGCGATACTGCTACTGCTTGATGCAGGATAAAAGTGAAGAAACTTAGAAACTCTTCCACAGTATGTGCCACAGAGAAAATTACGCCTACATTCCCAGAGAATCTAAATCTTCAAAAGCAAAAACACATAGAACCATGTACATTTATTTTTTGAGGATATTTCAACAGAATTTTTATCAATGATGGAATAGGAAACTACAAGGAAATTCAAATCCCATTCATGCAATGTAAACTACAGAGAAAAACTAAGTTACAGATGCAGGTGCAGATGAAAAAAGGTACAGCAGTGCGGCAAAAGGAAAATCGTACAGGTTCAAATATACACACCCACACACACATATATATATACACATATTATGTACATGTATATATGAGTGTGCACATATACATATATGTATATATATGTGTGTCCCATCATGTTATGTATATTTCTATGTATGTTATTATGTGTTCTTGTATGTTACATAGGTGTGTTTTGTCGGAAGAATAGCTACATATATACATATATGTATATATATCTGTGTCCCGTCATGTTATGTATGTTTCTATGTATGTTTTTATTCATTTTTGTATGTTACATAGGCGCGTTTGGTCCGAAGATTAGCTGCGTCCAATGCATGTTGCATAGGCGTGTTTTGTCGGGAGATTAGCTGCGTCCTATGTATGTATGTATGTATGTTACATAGGCACATTTTGTCAGGAGATTAGCTGCGTCCTATGTATGTATGTATGTATGTATGTGTGTTTGTGTGTGTGTGTGTGTGTGTGTGTATGTATGTATGTATGTATGTATGTATGTATGTCTGTGTATCTATGTATGTAAGTATGTGTGTATGTATGTATGTATGTATGTGTGTGTGTGTGTGTGTGTCTGTATGTCTGTGTATGTATGTATGTATATGTATGTATGTATGTATGTATGTGTGTCTGTCTGTCTGTCTGTATGTCTGTGTATGTATGTATGTATATATGTATGTATACATACATGCATGCACGCACACATACATACATACACATGCATACATACATACATACATACATATGTATGTATGTATGTATGTTTGTACATGCATACATCTGTATGTATGGTAGGAGTATAGGAAGTTGATGTTTTGAAATATATTTCAATTGGTCACAGGTGAAGGAGGAGAGCTCTAGGAGCTAAAAATTGAGCAGTAGCGCAGCAGAAGGAACGGAGACATCAGTAGTAGTTAAATCAATCCAAATTGAGTTAAGTGCACGGATCATTGGCCTAAGCACGGAAGGTGAGCGGGCAGACCCCCAAGGTTGCCAAGCAAGACAAGAAGAAGAAGCCCAGAGGTCATGCTCACAAACGCATGCAGTACAACCGCTGCTTTGTTACTTTCGTGCTTGGATTTGCGTATGTATGTATGTATGCATGTCTGTATATGCATGCATGCATGCATATATACATAAATACATAGTATTTATGTATGTATGTATTTATGCATGCATGTGTATGTATGTATTCATGCATGCATGTGTATCTATGTATGTATGTATGTATCACACACACACACACATACATACATACATACACAGAAATACATACATACACACACACACACACACACACATACATAGGATGCAACTAATCTCCCGACAAAATGCGCCTATGTAACATACATACATACATAGTACGCCGCTAATATCTTGACAGCCATTTCTTGATGCCATCAAGCGAAGATTGAGGAATGGCGTCAATGCGTAGTACATCCCGCTTGAAGTCTTTGAGAACAATAGCCATATCAAATGCCTTTTTCCCAAACTCCTACTCTCTCAAGGTTAACAATCTCAATCTCACTAATAGTGATAACTAAGAAAGGTAATTCCACCAACTCTACCAAAAAGTTTATCCTAGGAACAATAAAAGTAGACGCTTTGAAAGAAACTCCATGAAAACCAAGCTCTCTAAATGGTATATCAAACTCTAGATCAAAATCTTTTAGATGAGGCTGCTCCCATAGCTCTGTTACTTGACAAATCCCTGAAACTCTGCATTGATTTTATTTTTCCTGTCCCTCTCTTGCTGTTCTGAAATATGTAGTGCATGTATACATACCTACATTAATACATACATTGCATTGTATGTATACATACATACATGCATGCATGCAAATGAATGTATGTATGTATGTATGTATGTATACATACATACATACATACAATAACATCTCAAATATGTAGTGCATGTATACATATATAAATCACATACGTATACAGTAGACTTTGGACTTACACCTACCAATTGCATTTGCAAGAAAGTTTCTAAAGCACTTTCAACAAACTATTTTGTGCATATCCTGCAATCATTGCATTCCATGAGATAACATCTATTTACACCTACCAATTACATTTGCTTGAAAGTTTCTGAGGCCTTTTCAACAAATCCAATTTGTGCACATCCTGCTATCATTTCATTCCATGAGATGAGATATCTTTGAGGCCTTCTGTCAAATGGTTCACATGCCTTCACTATGCTTCCAATTTTTGCATGCATGTCTACCAAGATAATTGCAACTACAACATGAGATAAATCTCTATTCATATATGTGTAAGTGTATGTGTATGTGTGCATATGTATATATGCACATGTATACATATACATATGCATATGTATATGTATATATGTAATATGTATACATATACATATGCATATATGCACATATGTATGTGTATGTATATATGTAATATGTATACATATACATATGCATATATGCATATACATATATGCATACACATATATGTATACATACATATATATACACATACATTTACACATATACACACATACATATACACATATATACACGCACATACATATATCTACACATTCATATACATCTTTACACCTGCCAATTGCGTTTGCTTTAAAGTTACTAAAGCCTTTTCAACAAATGCATTTTGTGCATATCCGGCAATCATTTCCCTCCATGAGATGACATCTATTTGAGGCATTATGTCAAGTAGTTCATGTGCCGTCTCTATGCTTCCAATTTTTGCATACATGTCTACCAGGCTGATTGCAACTACAACATCTGATAGTAAGTGCACATGCATGTGTGGGTATACATACATACATATATAGCTAGATAGATCTGTGTGGGTATACACATACGTATATAGATAGATAGATCTGTGTGGGCATGAATACATACATATATAGATAGATCTACAAAGATTAATATGTATGCATACATACATACATATGCACATCCACATATATACAGATCTACACAAATATCGCCTGCCAATTGCATTTGCTTGAAAGTTTCAACAAATCCATTTTGTGCATATCCTGCAATCATTGCATTCCATTAGTTGACATCTCTTTGAGGCATTCTATCAAAGAATTTGTGTGCCTTCTCTACGTTGCCAATTTTCACATATATGTCTACCAAGGCAATTATAACAACAAAATCTGACATACACACACACACATAAATATACAGTGGAATTTGGCTTTACACCAGGCAATCACATTTGCCTGAAAGTTTCTAAAGCATTTTCAACAAATCCATTTTGTACATATCTTGCAATCATTGCATTCCATGAGATAACATCTCTTTGAGCGGTTCATGGACCTTCTCTATATCTATATGTATGTCTCTGTGTATATAAATAGCTTCTATCCACATCCATACTTGTATATACACATACATATACATATATATAAATACACAAAAACACTGGAATTTGGCTTTACACCTACCAAATGCATTTGCTTGAAAGTTTCTTAAGCCTTTTCAACAAATTTTGTGCATGTCCAGCAATCATTGCATTCCATGAGATGGCATCTCTTTGAGGCATTCTGTCAAACAGTTTGCATGCCTTCTCTGTATTTCCAATTTTCACATGCATGTCTACCAGAGTAATTACAACATCTGATATATATCTATATGTATGTATATGTATTTGTATATGCATACATACATATAGATAGATAGATAGATAAATTCTTTGCTTCCTCATTTTGCATGCATGTCTACCAGGGCAATTGCAATAACAATATCTGACACACACACATATACATATACATACATACATTCACATATATACATGCACACACCAGACTCTTAGGAATGCCCTCCACGCTCTCGGTAATGAATCTACACCTGACATTGTTCAACTATTTGAGCTCCTTCAGTGAAGGCCATTGTAGTAAGACATTCCATCAAAATCAGCCCAAAACTAAATGGGAATTAGCATGGGTATACAAGTTTCACCATTACAAGTATGTGTACATATATTCATACAGAGATGTATTTATATATATTATATAGAGAGAGAGAGAGTGAGAGAGAGATTTGCATGCTTGTGTGTATGTATGTGTATCTCTCTCTGTCTCTCTTTCTCTCTATATATAGAGAGAGAGAGATGTGCATGTATATATATATATATATGCATGCTTGTGTGTATGTGTATCTATATCTATCTCTATATATGTATATATACATATATGTACATACATACATACATACATACATATATATACATATATATGTGTGTCTGTCTGTCTGTCTGTCTATACATATATGTATATAAATATACATCTACATGTATATACATATATATATGTGTGTGTCTTTCTCTCTATATATATGTATAAATATATGTATATGTATATGTATGCATATATACATATTCATAGTATACATATACATATATAGAGATAAATATATATACATATGTATATACATATATATGTGTCTGTCTCTCTCTCTATATATATATATATAAATATATGTATATGTATGCATATATACATATTCATAGTATACATATACATATATAGGGATAAATATATATACATATATACGCATATATACATATATAGAGATAAATATATATAGATAGACACACATGCATATGCACAAGCATATATGTGTGTGTGTGTATATGTATGTATATATTTGTGTGTATATATACACGCACACAAAATGTATATACATTTATCTCTATATATGAATATATATATACATATATATGTATATGAATATGTGTGTGTGTGTATATGTATGTATATATTTGTGTGTATATATACACGCACACATATATATATACATTTATCTCTATATATGAATATATATATACATATATATGTATATGTAAATATGTGTGTGTGTATATGTATGTATATATTTGTGTGTGTATATACACGCACACATATATATATATAAATTTATCTCTATATATGAATATATATATACATATGTATGTATATGAATACATATACATACATATGTATATATATATTCATATATAGAGATAAATGTATATATATATATAAAAAGGTGTATATACACACACAAATATATATACACATATAATATACTTCAACACACACATATATATATTGCATATGCATGTGTGTCTATCTATATATATTTATCTCATATATATACATATGATATATGTATATATATTTATCCCTATATATATATATACCATGAATATGTATATATGCATACATATACATTACATTTATATATATATAGAGAGAACATATATGTATATATATACACTCATGAATAATATTCAGGCATACATATACATATAGGATATATACACATATATACATATATATATATAGAGATAAATATATATAGATAGACACACATGCATATGCTTATATAGGGGGTATGTGTTCTCTTATGGCCCATTCCGAATGCGATGCGAGTTGGGAAGCCGAGCCCCCAGGCCTGTAAGGGGAACAGATCGACTTGAGGGCGCAAGTCGATGGATTCGTCGGCGCCGAACGAGTCCGATGCGATGCAAAGCGAGCTCTGTGCGAAAAGTCGGAAATCGGGGGGTCTGGCCGTTTCTTGATGTCATCCTACCGATGCCTGGGATTCGGAATACATATACATATATATGTATATATATATTCATATATAGAGATAAATGTATATATATATATATGTGTGCGTGTATATATACACACAAATATATACATACATATACACACACACACATATATGCTTGTGCATATGCATGTGTGTCTATCTATATATATTTATCTCTATATATGTATATATGCGTATATATGTATATATATTTATCTCTATATATGTATATGTATACTATGAATATGTATATATGCATACATATACATATACACATATATGTATATGTATTCATATATATATATGTGTGTGTGTGTGTGTGTGTGTGTGTGTGTGTGTGAATATATACATATATATGTATATATGAATATATACCAAGGTTACCCCAAGTTTCCACATATATGTATATGTATGCATATATATAGATATATATGTATATGTATTCATATATATATATGTGTGTGTGTGTGTGTGTGTGTGTGTGTGAATATATACATATATATGTATATATGAATATATACCAAGGTTACCCCAAGTTTCCAGGACGGGGACGGCGAGATGAGTCCCCAAGTTTCCGATTTTTGAGGCCAAATTTAGGGACAGCAGGGAACGGCTATATAAAAATATAGGAAAAATTTAAAAAATATAGGGAAATTTTAAATATTCAATAGATAACATGGATAAGGCATGCATAATATACATTATAGAACATTCACATATAACATTTGTGTTCAAGTTGATATGGTTTATTGGGTATGCATTGATCTTAATGAATAAGTTAGAATTTATTCAATGGAAAGCTTGATTTTGAACTAAGAAAACAGATACTCTAATGATAATATTTTTTTTGTTTATTGATAACTGGAACAAGGGAGTGCAGCCTTCTGAGAATGATAGTGAGTTGCATTAGGCAAATAATCTGCACAATTACCATGTTATTGTTTTGCATGATTAGATGTCCCAAGACCCGCTATGTATCATCTTCACAATAGAGTAAGACTAGTGAGACTTATTTATGAGGTACAGTAGCATTGAGAACAAGCACTAAGTGTTGGGTTATTCACTAGAATTCATCTAGGCACCTCAATACATAAACCAATATTGAATAATTGTATCAGTTACACTTATCCAAAGTTTCAAGACAACAAGCAATGGCACCAATTTATTTAATGGTTGGACATAATTAAGTTCACACTCCCTTGCTATGAAAATGTGTTTTTTGTTTTGTTTT